>JASJUY010000030.1:0-278708 GCA_030347605.1 Trichosporon sp. DN520 | reverse complement strand
AGCATAGGAATCCCGCGGATGATGCGTCGCTGCCCTTTTAGGCGCGCATTTCTCTACGGCACAGCTGAACTCGACTGTTCGCATCGCAGTGCGGGTTTGGTTCGTGACAATCTCCTACGCCTGGTGTGAGTAGTCTTTGGCCTCGATCTCTTCAGCGGAAGCCCTGACGCTCTGCAGCGACGTACAACGCGTGCTTCTGGGTCCTACGGACAGGTTGGTGTCGATTACTGGCGGCCTGTACCTCAGGGCAAGATGGTATGGTGGGACAAAGACGGGTCACCTAGCAGCAACGACATACTACTCGACATACTCCTCGAGAATCCTGACTGGTGGGCCAGATTCAAGGCTGGAAAGGATGGTACTAGTCAGATGGCTGCCGCTACTTGGCTCTCTGAAGAAATGAAGGCTCGTGGCTGCCCAACAGAGCGTCCGCCGCTGGTTGTGAAGGGTCGGGTAAGTGGCGCGCTGGTTGCAAGAACTTCAGGCTGACGTACAGCTTCTGCAATGGTTTGACGCGTACAAGAAGGCTGCAGACCAGCACCACAGGACCGGGGCAGGTGCAGGGATGACTCTCACGATGAGAAACGGTCGCCAGGTGCAGACATACAGCCAGGAGGACTATGATAGTGAGTTTTGGCTGATGTCAGCGCTCCACCAGGCTTCTAACGCTCAGGACAGCTCAATAAGATGTGCTACAGGTTCTACGACGTCGACAAGATCTGGTGGAAGTCCACAGGGGGCTCCTCGACCTCGATCATTGACAGTAACAGCGAGAATCGGGGTGATATCAGCCAATTCATCTGTACCTCGGTCAACGACTCGATTGGACGTCGCCGTGAGGCCTCTGAGGACTCCGAAGAGACTGATACGGATGCCGAGGGCCTCGAGAACACGCCAGAGGCCTCTGCAAGCCAGCCCTTGTCGATTCGCTCGGCGAACATCAATCGCAGTGCGTAGTACCCTTCGAACCTCGCTCGAGCCGACTTTTGGCGCCGTCTTCTACGGGCTTCTACGCGCCAAAAACGGCCTGAAACGCCCTCCCTGGTGCCCCGTTGTGCCCCGCTGACCTGCAGAGAAGAGAAGGAAGCCCGAGGCAGCGTTTGCCAACGAGTTACTTGCCGATATCGTCAAGGCCGAGAGTGAGAAGGACAGAGAGGCCAGGAAGGATGAGACGGCGGTCAGGAGGCAGCAGTACGAGGCCACAAAGGAGAGGAACGCCATAGAGGCCAAGAGAGCCAAGACAGACGAGGACAGAGCCCAGGTAGAGATGGTCAGGGCTGAGAATGACCGTGAGCGCACCAGGTTGATGGGTATCGAGCTCGAGCAGCAGCAATGGAGGGCCAAGCAAGAGTCTTTGAGAGGCTGGGTCGAGACCTTGGCCAAAGTGAAGCCAGGAGCCTCAATGCCCGAGCTTTTCAAGGAGGCAGAAGTCTTCATGGCCCAGGTACAAGGCTCTGCACCGAGAACTAGCACTTCTCCTCCTCGTAGACCCCCCTCAGAGGCACAAGAGGATGCATAACAGACTGCTCTACCTAGTACGGCGCCGGGCGGGCGGGCCCCACCACGCCAGGCGTTCATCTACCTCGTCAGGCGCGACAAGCTGATGTATCTCGTAACCTAGGCGGTCCCGGCGTGCAGGGCCACCAGGAAGACTGGCTGCAATGCCCTGCAGCCTGTCTTCATCGTCCAAATCAGCTGCAGGAGCCTCGGGGCGCACCGGAGAAGAGTAACGGTCAGTGGTGGCGAGATATAGGCTGTGAAGGACAACGGCTGCCTCGATCCAGCCCTTGGCCAGCCCTAGGTCTCTGGAGTCGCTGATGCGGATGGGCAGGCTCTTGAGAGCCCGCCAGCGCTCCTTGAGAACGCCAAAGGAGTGCTCAATCAAAACTCGGGCTGGCGCCACATGGTCATTGAAGAATCGAGCTCTCGGCTCCATCGCTCTGCCGGTCGGTTTGCGGTACATGGGCATGATGTGGGTGGTGCACGTGAAGCCAGAGTCCCCAAGAACGTACTGGTCAGGGTCAAAGTAGAGCTCAGGCGTTGTCTCGAGCGTAGAGTGCTGTTGAGCGCGTTGATCGCTGGCGGAGGCGTAGTGGCCATGCTGCAGGTATGTGAAGCGCCTGTTCTCGTCACAGACAGCTAGAATAAGGAGGCCGTAGCGGTGCTTACGGCTCCAAAAGGCAGAAGCCTGCTCCAGGCTGCAAGAGGGTCGCTCGCTTAGGTAGATATGACAACCATCGATGAAGCCGAGGCAATTCGGCATTTGGAAGCGATCATGCATGCGCAGAGCGAGCTGGCGACGTTCAGCACCCTCTGGCCAGTGCACAACCTCGGGGAGAAGGCTGGAGATGGCGCCGATGGCTCGATTTGTGTAATTCACCATCGAGCCCTCTAAAAGTCAGCCTGAACGCCCTCGCCACTACTCGCCTGGAATACGGTAGAATCGGACGCCGATCTCGGCGAGGGCGTGCCTGTGGGCAAGGCGGAAGAGGAAGACGGCGAGCTGTAGGCCAGAGTTGCTTTGAGGCTTGTTGCCACGGCTCGAAAAGACAGCATGGTTGCCAACTAGGTCAACAAGGCGTTGAAATTCGTCTTCGTCCATTCGAAAGGCTCTAACGTGCTCCTTGTAATGCATTGGAAGCAGGACTTCCTCTATCAGGGTCGGCGAACGACGTACGTAGAAGGTCCGGTGCTTAAAAGAGCGATCGAGGTAGCGTTTGTTGACATATATCGTCTCGATGTTCACCATGGCCATAAACGCCCTTCTCGATGACGTCATGAACAGCAACGGCAAGTTCTCCAGTATCTGCCTGCGCATTTGACGCAGCAGTTCTTGTCTATCGGACCGCCGGGGCATCCTGTCAAAGTCTGGAGGCTCTAGTTGCAGAGGAAGGCTGTTGGGCGCACTCGCCGAGAATGATCGGCGTCGAACTCGACTCGTTAGAAGGTGGAAAAGTGGAGGTGGTGGAGGTGGCGAATTCGAGCGAATTCGCCAATTTTGCCTCCGCGCGCGATGACGAGATCTATGCATACAGCGAGGCGTGCAGGGTACTCAATTTGCAAGAGTTCAGTGCCTGGCGAAGGAGCTATACTCTATACTGAACTGCCCGATTTGAGTACCCCTATTGACGCAGTATGGCACAGAGCTGGTGTCTCCTGCCTCGAGGGAGACGGCAGCGGAGCAGTGTCCTCGCTCATTAGAATAGCAGGGCAGCGCGACGTCCAGTAAGCCGGCGGCGTCAACACTTAGTGAAATACGCTGTTGGTTGGTTCCTCTGTACTTCAAGGCTAAGACTGCCCATTTCTGAAGATGTTCTGCAAGCTAGAAAAGCTTTATGATACGTGCAATGGCCATGGAACAGAGGATGTATACGACGAATACCGAATACACGTCTAGGACTCGGAGGCAGTGTTCCCAGTGATTGCGTGCTGCACGCCCAGTCTACAGGCTGAAGGCCTCGTTCATGAAGACAATCATATCCGAAACCTCTACACTCGGTACTGCTATGCAAGCCGAGTGTCGGAGCTGAGTGCAGCGCTGCAAAGGTCAAGAGAGGCATTCAGAACACGGACCAAGACTTCGCCATCTAGTAAGCCGTCGTCGCGGGCACCATATAGGGGTAGACGTCCAGCGGCGTCTGCAGTTCGTTGATCACTCCTTCACACCCTGCGTCCTGTCCAAGATCTCATACTGGTACAGAGGACGTGCGAGAATCAGATGAGCAAGGAAACCGGAACGGAACACAGCTTGAACCTCGACCGCTGTCCGGGTACGCTCCTTCGCCGGCCCAGTGCTGTATATCCGAGCTCTCAGAGGAGTGCGGTGTCTGGGCTACGTCCCAGCTGCTTTGTCAGCCTCATACAGGCGCTTCAAAGCGAAGAAAACAGCACGAAATCAGCAAGCCAAATTTCTCGGAAATCTCGGTCGAGTTTTCAAGCGTGGGTTTATAATACTCCCAGCGGCTGGACAGCCAGCAGATCAACCCACTACCCGGAAATCCGGGGAATTCGTCTAGTGGTAAGACGCGGACTTCGCACGATGGGTGCTGATTGTCTGAAACCGGTGTTCGATTCACCGATTCTCCAGATCTTTTGCATTTTCCATCTCCTGGCGCTCTCACTCTTCCCTACCTCTCTTTCTTTTGCCTCTTGGGAACCTGCCTGACATCTGTCGTCAGAATCAACGCCCATTGGCAGGCAGAAGTACAGCACAGGGTAGTACCCACGCCCGCTACGCGGACACGGCCACGCCATCCCGGTGAAACGCAGCCTAGGCTGGATGTGCCTGACTCGTCAGTGACATTTCGTTGGACTGACAGCGACAACTACGTCATACTTCTCCCCGCAACATGGCGCGTTCATTTCGGCAATGTTGGCGCTGGCGTGTCCGGTATCTGAGTCTGACGTGACTTTTGCGCTCCTCTGGACCTGTGTTCTCACTCTCGTTCACTCTCACGCTCATACGTCTCAGTCCGACTGATATCCAGCTCAAAGGCTAGCCTGCGATCAGATAGGCGACAATCGAAGCGACCGCGCACAGATCAGCACGACTTGATCCGAGGCTCAACTTCTCAGCTCCGCATCGATAGATAATCTCCGACTTCTACGCCTGCGACAATCCAGATAAGACTCACTTACAATGGCGCCCAAACTCCGCGTCCTCATCTCGACCGACCAGGCGTACCCGCCCACGACGCTTTGTCATGTCAACGGCCCGCCCGTGCCTGTCAAGAACAAGAAGTTTGAGGGCACGATCGCAGTCTATGTGAAGGGCTTTGAGGGCGAGGGAAAGGCTGGTGAGGGAGAGGCGTACTTTGGCAAGAGGGAGGATATGACTTATGGCATTGTTGTGCGGGGTAAGTGTTCTTCACTGCGTCGCTTGCGACTGCAGTATCGGAGGCGTTGGAGAGGATGACGATGACTTCGGGACTGCAAAGCAGCAAGAGATGATGGGCTAGGGGCGGACGAGAGCTTACACCACAGGCCACTTCCTCGACTCACCCAGTGCCGATGAGGTGGTGTTTGGAAACGTCTTTGAGCGACCTATTCGCGACTCGCTGCCGTGGGGAACTGCTATCGCAACAAAGTTCATGTAGTGAGTACCCGGTCCTGACTCTGCCCTGGAGCCCGCATGTCGCTCGGCTTGTCTGGGATCTGGGAAGCTCTCGGGGAAAGGCTGCTCAGGGGGTGGTCGCAGCTGTAAAGACTTCGCTGACCGCAGCTTCATCGATCCAACTCTTGAGCTCGACGTCTACGCTGACAAGCCTTGGGCCCTGTCGCCAGTCGTGTCGACGATGACCAAGCTGGAGATGAAGAAGAAGTCCTCCGACTCGACCTCTTCCCCCTCTGACTCGGCCGTCATCGAGGAAGACGCTCTCGGCATCATCCCGGACGTCGCCCACCTGACGCACGACACGCCCGCGCGCCGCAAGTATCTCGCGGACGCCAGCCACCGCTCCTCCCTCACGCTCACGCCCGACATTGAGCTCGGGATGGAGTTCTCAAATGGCATTCTCGACTTCAACACGCTCAGCGTCCAACTCCCTAAGCCTTTCAGCGCGAGTTTCAACCTCCTGAAGTACTGGGACGGCCAGCCTGTCACTTACGTGTGTGAGAGGAAGAGCGACAACCCCCTCGACCCAGAGGGAATGTACTGGAGCGTTGCGTTCGAAATTGTTGACGAGGAGGCGAGGAAGGAGCTTGAGAAGAAGGGGAAGAAGGTCCTTGAGAGCGCTGAGCTCAAGGACCAGAGCGTGGCGGGTGAGGAGGAGGATGCTGCCAAGGCGGAGGCGGAGGCGAAGGCGAAGGAGTAGACCGGGTCGAGACCTTCGAGACCGTCGGGAACGACGTTGCTCGATCTTCGATTTGTTGCTCTTGGTAAGCGAGCGTAGAGCAAAGGTAGACCAAGGATGAGTAGTAGTGTGGTCTGGGGGGTGAGATCTGATGAGAGCGCAATGGATGTGTATGCACACAGGCGAGCACCCATGCCTCGGCCACGCCTCGACCGAATATAGATGACTGGACTCCAACGTAGACAAAGCACACTTTGTGCACTAGACTGATATGCGATCTTGTTTGTGTCGGATACGAGAGCCGAGAGCCGGGTGCGAGGAGCGGACACGAGGTCCGCACAGGACTGCATGACTACTGCAGGCGCCTAATCGTTGTCGCGGCATGGCAGAAGAAGGAAGACGCAGAATGCAGATGAAGTGTCTGAAACCGCTTCCAATATGAAACGTTGGGTGTCATCTGAAAGTGATGCGAGTTGACGAGACCGCCGATCCAGATCTCGGATCCGTCCGCCGCGGTCGCGAACACCTCACGGGCGCACTCATCCTCGACGATAAGAAGAGTCTTGGCTGGGCGCTGCTCATTGATGTAGTACATGGACTGGGGACCGATATGACTGATCAGCCCGGCGGCTTGGAGATCTCTGACACAGATGCCATCCATGAAACGAGCGCAGCTTCGTCAACTTTGAACCTCACCCGACGGCCCATCATCTCGTTCTCGCAACGACGAGGGCGCTATCACGCCCATCTTGAAGGTATAAGAAGAGGCGCTCAGCGTCGCCAACTCCTCAACTCATCGCCAGCAGACCTCTCCTCTTCAACTTCACGCCAACAACACACAATGACCGCCGACCAGCAGGACATCAAGAACCCCAGCCTGCGCTGCAACCTCGACCCCGCCAAGGCCAAGGATCGTAAGTCGCCCAGCTTTCCAGAAAAGGGCGTCAAGCTGACTTCCCAGTCTCCTTCGTCATGAGCTCCGTCAAGGACTTCGACCACGTCTTCATCAACCCTCCCGAGGGTAAGTCCTTCGCCGGCGGACTCAAGTACTCCCGCGTCTCGTTCCGCGTCGACCTCACTGGTGACATGGAGGGCTGGGCGCTGCACAACAACGTCATGTGAGCTAAATCGACGGTATCATGAGCTGACGACAGGACTTTGAGCGGCTGTGACGAGAAGGCTTTCAACAACATGATGGACAAAGCCAAAGCCGGCGAGTGCGACGGCCACGTTGGACGCTGTGACTGGGGTGAGTCTCATCAACACATCTTGAACCTTTGACCTTGCTCGATGGTGACGAGCATGTGTTCCCTTCCTTTGCTGCGACTCCAACTACCTGTAGCTGACGCTCAGCCGGCCAGTCCGTCTTCACCGGCACCATCCTCGGTCGCAAGGGCAGCATCGCCATCGCGCAGTGGGGTACCTGCCTTGGCAAGTCTAACACCATCCACTGGGCGCTGCTCGATGAGACCGCTACCGATGAGCTCGTCGGCATCAAGGGCGGCGGCTCGTTCGAGGTCGAGGCCAAGCCTGACATCGACCAGCCCGGCAAGATCAAGGTCCAGTTCGCCTAGATCGTTACGGCCCGATCCCTCCTGTACTCCGAGTTCCGCTGAACACTGGACTCACGGGTTCACAGCTGGGGACAAGGCCGCTGCTGTGATATATGATGATCCGTAGCTTGCGTGAAAGTACAGGTTGCACTCGTCCGGCTCACGTCGCGTGAGAGGCGTATGCTTCGACCTCGCGCTTCTCCGTAGTCTGATATGAAGTGAAAGTAAACTCTGCGCAATGCGGCGCCTCTTTTCGGAGACCGAAAGTCAATAATGGTAGCGAGGAAGGATGAGGAATGCTCGAAATGCAGTGCCGCTGACCCAGTCCTCGGTAGGGTGACTCACCCACCCCCCGGGTCCGAGGCACGTCATGCGGAGTATACAGCGGAGAGCACATGAACCTTCAGCAGCACAACCGTCGATCACAAATAAGCTCGGGACATCTGTCGCCCCTATCTCGCTTCACTATCTCTATCCTCTCTTCCACATCTCTGACACAGACTCACAATGACTCCAGAGGACGGGCTCGATCCAACCAAGTCGCAGAATAGTGAGCATCGCTGCACACTCTCAAGCCCACCCTCCTCGTCCAGCCCCGTCCAAGCTGAGTCATTTAGAAGGTCGAGCTGACACCTAGTCACGTTCAAGGTTGACGCCTCAATCAACTGGAAGGAACGGCCCATTGCCCGCCAGACACAGCCACGCGCAGCTGACGACGACGGCGAGGGCAACGAGGGTTGGGCCGTCATCTTCGACCCGCCAGAGAAGAATGTCCGCCAGACACGGTGTAGACATGAGGGCGAATACACGGGTGATATGGAGGGCTGGGCGCAGCACAGCTACATCATGTAAGCTAGGCTCCTGCCAGCAATAGCTGACGCCAGGACACACTATCACGACGGCGGTAAGCGGAGCAATTGGAGTAAGTCATCCACCTGTGTCTTTCCCCCGCCAGTTCCTGTGTGCTTCGCTCCGAGGACTCGCGTCTCGAAACGGCGCCGATGCGAGGACATAATCCTTGCACGGGGAGGAGAGAGGCAATCTAGCTGTTCGGCAAGCAGATGTAGCTGACAAGCAGTGGGCCAAGCCCTCTTCACCGGCAAGATCCTAGGCCGCCGTGGTTCAGTCGCCATTGCGCTGTGGGGTGAGAGCGCGAACGATCGCCTCGTTCAGCACTGGCGCTTCTACCCTGAGACGGCTTCGGGCGAGCTGACGGGCATTCGTGGAGGGGGAACGTTCAAAGGATCGACGGAACAGGGGCAGCCTGTCACACTGAAAGTGCAGTTTGAGTGATGACGATTGAGCGAGCAGTCGAGGTTAAGTCGGAGGTTGTATCAGCGTGAATGTATAGTGTATCTGAAGCTACTATTGGCGCTGCCTCTCATTTGTGCTCCGACCTTTCAAGTTCCGAATGGAGGTCTTCCAAGACGACCAAGGGGCTCGAGCTATGTCCAAGCGGCGACGTCGATGACGGCGTGCATTGAGCTGTGAGGTAGATGGGCGCACCGTACAACGGGGTACTGACATTGATTCAGCCCCGCATTACCGAAACTCGATCTACCGCTAATCTGACCTGCGGGACCAAATTCAAATCACCATCTTCTTGGTGACACTTCGATCATCATCGCGTGAACAACTTCGCTAGTCGCATCATCCACACCGCACAAGATGGGCAAGTACTACTGCGACTACTGCGACATGTAAGTTAGAATTTTTCGGGTAGAACTGACGCCAGTTATTTGTGAGTACGCGCATGCTTGATGGGAAGCGGGAGCGTCCCGACACCTGCTTTCCTCGCGACGGACGGCTCGATGCCTCAACTGAGCTACCATTGCCTGAAGAATAGCTAACAAGCAGGACGCACGACTCGATGAATGCGCGCAAAGCGCACAACGACGGTCGTAACCACATCCAGAACGTGCGCGACTACTTCGCCGAACTCACGAGCAACCGGGCGCAAAACACGATCGATGCGATCGTGAACAATCACCAAGGCGGTGGACGCTCGCAAATGTTCGCGGCGCCGAGCATGCGCATCGGTGCGGGGTTCATGAACCCTATGGCGACTGCTCCGGGTGGTGAGTCTAAGATCCTGATAAGCACGCTCGAAGTAGTGGATCAGCTAGAGTTGCCTCGTACGCAAGCTGACAGACAGGGTACCCGCCCTTCCAAGGAGGTGCTCCGCCGGGATACCCCCCTCGCCCGCCTTTCCCGCCTAACAATGCCGGTGGACCTCCGCCGCCGGGTGGGCCCCCGGGTGGACAGGGACCGCCTCCGGGTCCTGGAGGTCACGGAGGACACGGTGGTCACGGAGGACGTGGAGGACACGATGACCGCCGCGGAGGTGGCGGTGGCCGCTACGACCGCGATGGACGCGACGGACGGGATCGCGATGGACCCCGCGGACGCGGGGGCGACAGCTATGGTGGCCGCGGAGGTGACTCCTACGGCGGCCGAGGAGGCGACTCTTACGGAGGTCGTGGAGGAGACTCGTACGGCGGTCGTGGAGGCGACTCGTATGGCGGCGGTGGTGGTGGTCGCGGCGGTGACGGCTACGGCGGCGGCCCTCCCCCTCCCTTCCCTCCGCAGGGTGGAGGTATGCCGCCCTTCCCGCCCCGTGGCGGCGGTGGTGGCTATCCTCCTCCGGGCGGGATGCACTCGGACCGCGGGCGCATGATGGGCGGTGGTGGTGGCCGATAAGCTTGTCTCTGTCCGAATTTGCGCAGTGGTCAGTTTGCGCCAAAAGGGCGCTGCTTTGCAGCATAGTGCAGTGATATCCAACTAGAGCGATAAACAACATGCATTGTACCAGTACTGTATCCCAAAAGTCTACTCATCGTCCGCCTCCGCATCCTTTCGGGCCTGCTTGCGTGCGCCCTTGTTCTCGCGCCAGCGCTGATTGATCATATCGGGGGTGTCGCCCATCTCGCGCTCGACCATGGGCGTGTACTTCCTCACCCACTCTGCCTCACCTCCACCGAGGGGGTAGACGGTGTGCGAGTCGGGCTTGGTCGACTCCGGGGCGAGGATCTCGTTAAGGCGCTGCTGTGCTCCGGCGATCTGCCACGCCTTGATTTCAGCCTGCTGGCGCTGCGCCTCGAGGGTGCGCTCGAGCGTCTGCTGCCCATGCTCGGCGAGATGCCTGACGGCCTCCTTCTCCGGACCCTCGGGGAGTGTCTGCCATGGCCCGTCGTAGGGTCCGTACCGCCAGTCCAGCCCAGCCTCAGGAAGGAAGCCGCACTCATGCAGGCGCAACGGAATGGGGTCGGCCATCTTGTACTTCAGCTTGCCGGGGAAGCGCTCCACGTCCATCAGGTCTGTCACGAGCGAGGGCGGCTCAAGCTTGCTGCCAACCAGGAAGAGGACGGCCATAATGTGCCGCACCTGGTGCCAGAGGAAGGCGTTGCCGACCAGATTGAAGATGTAGACGTCCTCAGTTTCCTTCTCAAAGTACGCCTTGATGACTGTGCGGCGGTGTGACTCGATCTGCTTCGAGCCGTCCACTTTGCAGAAGTTGCGGAAGTCGTGCTCGCCCAAGAGCAGCTGGGCCGCCTCCGTCATCAACTTCAGGTCAAGGGGTTGGGCGCCAGGTGATGGGACAACGTGGAAAGCGTACTTGTAATGCCGCATCTCGCAGGAGAAGCGCGCATCAAAGTCGACGGGCGCAGGCGACCATGCCAACACGCGGATGGACTCGGGGAGTACACTGTTGAGTAATCGCGGGTAACCGAGGTCCATCTGCGGCGGCGCCTTCTTCTTCTCCTTCTTATCGGCCTTCTGCTCCTCATCGTTCACCTCAGCCTCAGCCGCTTCAGCGCCCTCAGAGGTCTCAGCACCGTCCGTCGCCGCTGCGCCCTCAGCACCCTCTCCAGCTCCAAGGCCCTCGACAGCCCTGCTCTGCCGCGGCACACGCTCCTCCTTCGCTGGCCGCCAAGCGTCGCCTAGCGGGTATCCTCCATCTCCCTCCTTCCGATTCGTGCGAACCCAGAGGTTGAGCACCTGTCCCGCACCCGACACGCCACGATCTGTTCGTCCGCAGCGGGAGAAGCCGCATGCATCCCAACCCCCCGGACCGACGAGGTACGTCTTCTCGAGCGCCTTGAGGAGCTCGCCCTCGACGGTGGGGTAGTGAGATGTCGGCTGGATAGCGAGGCCAGAATACGGCCAGCCAAGGTATGACACCATGAGGGCAATGTGCCGTGTTGGCTGAGCGCCCCATTGGAACTGCACCGGCTGCTTCTTCGCCTTCTTCCCCGTGAGCGGCTTGTCGGACGTCGAGGCGGTCGCTGCAACAGCGGCAGCAGGAGAAGCCTCCGAGGCAGGCTTGGTGTGGTACTCGTCGCTGCCCCGGAGTGGTTTCGGCTGCGTCTCGAGGGCAGCAAGACGGGCGATCAGCTCGTCCCTTGTGAGGTCGACGTAGCGGTGCATGATCTTGGGCAGGACGCGCTTTGGGTACGGGCTGATGCGCATGTACTTGTCGCGGTTGCCGGTGTTGTGTCGTGTGGAGGAGCGGCGGTCGGGGCGGCTATAGGTCTGCAAGCAACAGTAGGTCGGTCGAGCAAGCTTGCACGGGTCTGAATTCAGAAATTTGGCCTAGAGTGGAGGCCATGAGTACATGCATGAGGATCCAGGTCCAGGTGTCCGGCGTCCGGGGCCGTGGCCGTGGCCAGTAGTGTGTGCATTCGGTCACTGAACCATCGTGCCTGGCTAGCCTCAGCTATCGAAAAGGAGACCCGAGGACACACCGCGCTCTCCACTCTCCGACCTACCTCGCAGCGACCCTCGTCACCCTCCTCTGCAAGGCGTCGGCAGACCTCTCCTCCGCCCCATCTCTCATCTCGCCATCCCCATCTCTCCTCCCGTGTTTGCGAGAACACGGACCTTCCCCGCCCCCCTCATGCCTCCCAAGAGCCGCCCTGCAAAGGCAGAGCCGGCGGCCCCGGCTGCAGCCGCCGCACCGAGGCAGCCGCATGCCGCGAAGCGAACCTCCACCCCGTGGCTCTGGCTCCTCCCCATCGTCACCGTCCTCCCCTACCTTTGTTCCGTCCTGCATTACTCGCTCCCCGAGCCTCAGCCTCCTATGTGAGTACCGTCGCGAAGCGGAGCATATTGCTCTTGAGCTACCGGCAGACCTGGACGAGCTAACAGTAGCGACGCAAATGGCTTCCCCCAGCCCTCCGAGGAGATTGTCATGCGCCATGTCCAGGCCCTCGAGAACATTGGATACCGCACCGTCGGCACCGAGGAGGCGGTCCGCGGCGAGCAGTACGTCGAGCAGCAGGCGCGCGAGATTGCAGACCGCTGCAAGAAAAACGGCGTTCTCGACTGCGAGCTTTGGGTCCAGAAGGGCTCTGGTTATCACTTGTGAGTAGTCCTTATCTCTTGCTCTGCTCAGGCTACGTCGACATCACTGCACCGGTGCATCACATCATGTTTCCTGCCTACGCCATCATCGACTGCACTGCGGCGTCTTGGCTTCTGCTCAGCGCAAATGCGGCTTGTGATCTGCAATGGCCGAAACCTTATTTGGCCTATGCAGGAGGCGTGCCTGCCAGAGATAGTGGCTGACCACACCATACAGATTCTCGATCATGTCCCACGACGTCCTCAAGCTCTATGCTGGTATTGCGAACATTGTGTTGAAGATTTCGGCAAAGGAACCTCCGTCAGGCAAGCCGGACGGCAAACAAGATGCTATTCTTCTCAACGCGCACATTGACTCGACCCTACCCTCGCCTGGAGCTGCCGAGTGAGTTGCATGGCGGTTTGTGGCTTTATTGCGCCAATGGACGCGCGCAGGTGACTAACGCCAAACAGCGATGGAATTGGAGTCGGCGTCATGCTCGACATCGCTCGTGTGCTCGTCGACCGCAACCAGCCCTTTGACAACTCGATCATCTTCCGTGCGTGTGCTTTTCGTGCTTTGGCGCGAACCGAGTAGTATGGGGACGTGGGAACTGACAAGCAGTGTGGAATGGAGCCGAAGAGACTCTGCAGGATGGCTCCCATCTGTATTCGACCCAACAGGAGACTGCTCCTGAGTGAGTTACCCGCTTTAGATGCCAGCGAAGAAACTGACGTCCAGGGTCCGTGCTATGATCAACCTGGAGGCAGCCGGTACTACCGGTGGCGCGCTGCTCTTCCAGGCGACAAGCAAAGAGATGATCGAGGCGTTCTCGCACGCGCCGTACCCGCGCGGAACCGTGATTGCCGCCGACGTCTTCTCGTCGGGTATCATTCTGTCTGACACCGACTTCGGCCAGTTTGAGGAGTATCTCGGTGTTTCGGGTCTGGACATGGCGATCGTCGGCCACAGCTACTTCTACCACACGCGCAAGGACATCACGGCTCACATTGAGCGCGGCTCGGGCCAGCACTTCACGAGCAACGTCATGGCTATTGTCGACTACCTTCTCTCGCCTGAGTCACCGCTGCACAGCAAGAAGCCCTTCTCGCCCCCCGACATGGTGTACATGTCGCTGTACGACCGGATCTTCATGTCGTGGACGATGAAGAACGCCGACATCGCCTATGTCGCCATCGCGACGCTCGTCGTTACGCTCGCTGCTGCCTGCGTGCGCCGCGACAAGCTGCAGGCGTTCGGCCTCTCGCTGCTTGCCTCCCCGCTTTCGCTCCTCTTCGGCTTCATCACGACCAACGTCGCGGCCGCTGCCATGCAGACTTCGGGCAACCGCTCGGCGTGGTTCTCGCACGAGGGCCTCGCTGTTGCGATCTACTTCCCCGCCGGCCTGTGGGGTTACTTCTTCACGCAGTTTGCCCTTGACACCTTCGTGCCCCCGGACGAGGCCGACTACCTCCAGACGGCGCACTACTACGCCCAGCTCCTCGCGCTCACGACATACATGCTCATCATGCAGGCGCTGCGTATCCGCTCGGCGTACCTGTTCGCCGGTCTTGCGTGTGTGCTCCTGCTCGGCGCGATGGCCACTGAGGCGTACAAGTTTGTTGGCGGTCGCAGCCATCGCACCGGCTTCGCGATCGCTTACATCATCCCCCTGTCGCTCCTGGTTATCATCGGCATGGAGGCCTTCACGACCACGCTGGACATTTTCATTCCTCTCGCGGGCCGAATGGGCAAGGAGGCACCGACTGAGTTCCTCGTCGCAACGATTGCGTCGGGTTGCGGACTTCTGTTCTTCCCTCTCGCGTCGCCGTTGTTCGCTCGGCTGTCGCGCTACAGCCAGTTCAAGACGCTGCTTCTCCTTTTCTTTGGCGTGATCGGCATCGGCTTCTACTTCTCGCTTCCCACCTGGAAGGTGTACGACGACATGCACCCCAAGCGAATGGGTGTGCAGTACACGTACAACCACACCGCGGACGACCACACGGCCCACTTCGCCTTCATGGACATGCGCAACAACGCCGAGGTCATGGAGACGTTCCACAAGCGCTACGGCGGACAGACCAAGCTCGAGCGCACCGAGGTCGACGACTACAACTCGGACTGGGACACGCTGTACCCCATCTCGTCCTTCCTGGACACGTACAAGTTCCCTCTGCCGTATGTCGCCTTTGACTGGCCCAAGCTTGGTGTCACTTCTGAGCGCAAGCGCACGCCCGACGGAAACCTCCACATTCACATTAAGATGGATCACGAGGGTCTCGTCTGGCCCGCGCTTGCCTTCGAAGCTGACCTTGTTGACTGGAGCTACGACTTTGCTCCGCCCCATGGAAAGCAGAGGCACCACATCAAGGCTGCCACGAGCGTCGATGAGCACATTATTGAGCTTGAGCTTGTCGTGCGCATTCCGGACGAGGAGAAGATCCAGATCCACTGGAGCGCTATCGGTGAGTAAGGTGGAGTTTGCGTTAGCGGAAAGGGTTGCCCACGATAACGTGTAACGTCTCCCCACTGAGTGGTAGTGGTGCAGCTTGATTGTTGCCTGCAAGAGGATTCAGCTGACCCCAGACCTGAACCAGATGGTGCCCGGCACAGCCGCCAAGCGAGGGCCGGACATGCCGGCGTCTAAGTGGCTGATGGAGATGGACGAGTGGTCCAAGAAGCACTACGAGGGCTCGCTCGACATTTGCATGTCGGGAGTTGTCGCGGGTGTCGTCGAGGTCTAGGCTGGGACTTTTGAGTCCGGCGTCGCGCTCGGTTCTCGCTCTTCGGTGTGTGTGCTGAGTGTGATGAGAAAACACGTTGATAGCTGCCCGTTGCCGATGTCGGGCTCGTCCGCAAGCCTCGCAGTGGGCGGCGCACGTATAGAATCAGTTATGCAGAGCAGTGAAATGACCAAAAGGTTGCGGAGTTGTCAGTGATGTGGGGAGGTTATGCGGTGTGGGGATGTGGCTGCGGGGTTCTCATGGAGGTCGCCGAGCCGAGTTCGGCGGAATGCTGGCTTCTGGAGTGATCGCCGATGCTCTAGAAGAGGGCGGCGGCGTCCTCTACTGCGGAGTCGTCGTTCACACCCTCTTAGCAACGTGAGTGGTTGTTGTGAAAGTCTTTCAGAGCTATGAAGGAAGTTATCATCGCTCCGCCTCTGTCGCGCCGGGTCACCGAGACGAGGTTGAATGAATACCGAGGGCTGGATGATTGGCGAGATACAGGCGGTCACTTTTCTGGCTTGGCCCGAGCGTGGGGCGGGGAACGGCGGTACAAGATTGGCGAGGAGCAGCCCACGGCACGGAACAACGAGAATCACGTGATATTCCAGGGCCTAGCGCAGGCTCGGCTAACACCGTTGGGGACAGCCGAATGCGAGTGCCAGCCGTGCACCTAGGATGGTCCGCGGTATATTATGGGGACCGAGTATCTAGTGAAGCATCCTTTCTCATCACCTCCCCACTCACCCAAAAAGGACCATCTAACCATGCTCGTCTCGCTCCGCCCCTCCGTCGCCGCCCGCTCGGCTCTCCGCCAGGCCGCTCGCGCCATGTCCACCCAGGCCGAGCCCCTCGTCCTCACCCGCCGTTCCGACTCGGGCAAGGTCGAGATCATCCAGCTCAACCGCCCCAAGGCGCTCAACGCTCTGTCGTCGCCTCTGTTCAACGAGCTCAACGCTGCCATGGAGAAGGCCGACAACGACCCCGAGGTCCGCGCCATCGTCCTTACTGGTGGTGACAAGGTCTTTGCTGCTGGTGCCGACATCAAGGAGATGAAGGACAAGGAGTGTGAGTATTCTCGTTGAGCGAGCGAAGCGAGCCAGCGAGCCTCAAGCTGTGCCATAGCGCTGTACGAGCTGACAAACAGTCGCCGACGCCTACAAGAACAACTTCCTCGGCACCTGGGGCAAGGTTGGCCAGATCAAGAAGCCCATTGTCGGTGCTGTTGCCGGTTACGCTGTAAGTGTCGAGTGGGTTTCCCACGGCCAGATCCGAAGTCCGATGTCCGCGGAATATGTTCCGAGCAACTTCGGACCGCTTTACAGTGGTTCTGAGCGGGCCTAGGGATTCACCATATGAACGCACTGTGAACTCCAGCTAACGTACAGCTCGGTGGAGGCTGTGAGCTCGCCATGATGGCCGACATCCTCATCTGCTCGGAGAAGGCCACCTTCGGCCAGCCCGAGATCACCCTCGGCATCATCCCCGGCGGTGGTGGCACCCAGCGCCTCACCTCGTGCATCGGCAAGGCCCGCACCATGGACCTCGTCCTCGCCAACCGCAAGATCAGCGGTACCGAGGCCGCCGAGTGGGGTCTCTGCGCTCGCGTCGTCCCCGCTGAGCAGTCCGTCACCGAGGAGGCCGTCAAGGTCGCCGAGACCATTGCCAAGTTCGGCCAGGTCGCCGCCATTGCCGGCAAGGAGGCTGTCAACGCTGGTAAGTATCAAGCAACCGAGAAGCCGAAGGCTTCGAGGTCGCGAGGGTCCGAGGAAAGGTTGCCGAGAGGCCGCAGGCTTCCAAAAAGTAGTCGGCCGGCGTGCGCGCTTCCGCGTTGGTCGTCCGCTGCTACGATGGCGTCTCTCTTTGGCGAGTGGGCCGTGATACAGCGTCCCTCGATCGCCTTGCGAGACATGGAGCTGCCTAGTGTAGCGCACGCATCGCGGGCTCAGGAGCCCTTATCGTCATCGGCTTAAACCAACCTCGACCTCTTTTCTCCAGCCACAGTGCAAAGCTGACGCCCAGCCCTCGAGCTCCCTCTCCAGGAGGGTCTCCGCTTCGAGCGCCGCCTCTTCCAGGCCCTCTTCGCCACCAAGGACCAGAAGGAGGGCATGGCCGCTTTCGCCGAGAAGCGCAAGCCCACCTGGTCGGACAACTAAGTGTTCCGAAGTGGCCCCGAAGGGGACACTTTCGGGTACGCAGAAGAAGGTCATGATCACGAGTTAGAAGTCACAAAATGCATAAGCGTGTAGTAGTCTAGAGCTGTAGCTGCATCCCCAACAGAACTCTTCGGATATCCGACTGACTGAGACCGTAGCTTCTGGATAGGTGTGTGATGAGGTTGCAAGCTGCGTCAGAGATAGCGATGGGAAGAGTGGGCCCAAAGGCGAGATGATAACCGAGTCCAATGTCTCGCACTCGGGAGACTCTTCTCGAAGTCAAGTCCGCACAGACCCTCGCAAGTACAAGCGACAACGTATGCGATGCTGTCAACCGACGTCGCGGTGACTATGATGCACCGACGTGAGAATGACCGAAGGCTTTAGGTGCGGTGATATCTGCGCTGTGCGGTCTGCGCTGTGTGGGATGGGACCTGAGCGGTATCGTAGCGTGGGCAGGTGATTTAAGCGAGGGATAGGGAGGCAGGGGGCGGCCGGCTGGGGAAATGACCGAGGATCCGGCTGGCCGGTTGGGTCGAGGGGCGGAGGGCCGGAGCTCGGAGTTTGGATTCGGTATTGAGCCACGAGGCTGGATTCGCTCTGATGGAAACGTGGGCTCACTCTTGTGGCATCGGATTGACTGATATTTCGTTGTATGCCTGATATGCACACTGCGGGTCGTCTTACACAGCCAACACAGCTTACGGTATGCATATGCTGACTGCTGCCCGTTGCTAACCATAATCGGGCTGAGGGCCAGCTCATCGCACTCTCGACCGTTTGTGGACCGTGGCGTACTTACATTGACATGCAGATCAGAGTCGCTCAAGGAGGTCCATAATAGCGACTGGATGCTGATCACTGGGCTCAGATGAGCCTTGTGCCTGCTACTTTGTGGGTACGGACCCGACCGGCTTGAAACTACTCCGCACATTCACGGCTGACATGAACAGCAAAGTCCCACAGTGGCACTACGGCTCAACACGATACGCAGCGCGGAGCACAGACACCGCTGACGTACGGACACCGCTGACGTACAGACTCAACGAAGCTGCCGGTACATGCTCAGCTGACGCCTGGCTGACGGCGCGCAGTTGCCCAGCTGAACAGAAAGACGGTCCGAGCGAACATCGTTGTCCGACATGTGCCGGCGGTCTTACCTTGATGTCTGTGCTGTGGGAACAGCCAAGGTGAGGTTATTCACCTCGGTATCTGGATCTGGAACTCAGAAGTAGACGCTTCTCTCCAGGTGTGTTGAGGTGCTAGCTTACCATGACGCATGGGGATTAGGACGTAAGACAGAACGCAGATGGGTTAGGGAGTGAAGGACTTGGGTGTGGCGGAGACGGTCAGATGTCTCGAACGATGAGCCAAAGAGAGTTAGTCTGCTGCCCATTCTGATTAATCCAAAGCCGCCATGTCATGTTTGTCTGAGTCGCAACGTCAGCCTCAGTCTCAGACGGTGACTTGCCATAGTAGCTTAACCCAGTATGTCAATCAGGAAATCTGGGTGCAGAGTGACGTCGAGCCAGGCCTGCCATAGACCAGCCGGTGGAACGAGTCTCGGCTCTCCGGTCTCTGCGTCTTGACAAGTTGGCCGACAGTCGCCGAAGCCAGTTTGAGCTCGTCAGCGCCGTCTGCGGCAGTGTCATATCCCGCTTCCTCTGACTCGCCGCTTCACTGCCCAGCCTCCGCGGAGTGCACTGACCATCATTCTGCCAAGTGACGGCCCCGGGGCAGCAATTCAATGTCTCGCACGGTGATGCTCTCCGCACCCTTCACAGGACAGGACCAACCTGAGCCCAGACTCTGTGAAGTACCTGCCGCACCTTGCAAGACCCCGGCAGACTAGTCACAGGAGGCCGAGACAAAACCCCGGCGCCCCTCTCCGATGCGAGAAGTTTCAGACGCCAGGTGTCAGAAACGCTTGGGCCCCCGCGCAGCGCCGGCAGATCTTTCGCTAACCCTTGCTGATCCTTTTAGACGTGCTCTCGGCAAAAGTGGGGGATCCGCCACACCCTCTTGCAGTCAAATTCCAAAGCTCCCTTGCGGATGTCCGAGTATGCAGAGGAAGGTTGAGTGGCTGGAGCTTGTTCGGTGAGGTGCCGAGTTACGGTCACATCAGATTTCGAGATTGGTAGATGGTAGCAGTTGGGCGCTCGGGCAAAGGCACGGGCGCAGAGACGGTCACAGTGACAATCATCGTTCTCGCCATCTGATTGAGAGTCATCGCCCGCCGTGGCTACGGTGGCAGCAGTCTGAAGCTGAAACGGGCGCAGCTGGCGATGCTACAAATGAAGCGGATCATTACGCAGAGTGACAACTGTGCTGCGGAGCATGTCGGTGGGTGACTACACGGCCCGTGCGGAAAGGCAGTCGCGTCGGCGACGTAAACAACCTCGTCAGTCATGCAAACACCGTCTCAACATCCATCTTCGGTCCATCTTCGATCCATTACCTCACTTCTCTGACGACTACCGACGTCACCTAACCCTCAAGTTGAAAGTCCGGGTCACCCCGGCCACGACTCTAGCCCGATTTCAGCCCGAGAACGTGCACTGCGAGCGACGCTGCACTGATCGCCTCAATCCTGGCGCGGCGTCGAGTGACACCGGAAGACGCCGAGAGACGCTGGCCGGCACCGGCCAGAAACCGGACCTCATTCACAGGGCAGTCTGCTGACAACTACCTGAAGACTGCCTGAGGACAGCAGGGAGACGCTAGAAGACGAGTGACCTGGACGCCAAGTGGCGGTTGGCGCTGAGGGACTATCAGGATTTCGCCGAATTCTGCGCTGCCATTTGGCCTTCTGTCCGCCACTTGGCCTTTCGACTTGGGTTATCCTGCATTTCTCGCTACAACGCCCTGCAAATCGCGCGACCAACGAGTAGCGGGTATTCAATCCCGTGCAGATCCTATCTACCTACGTGCACACTACGGCTCAAACGAACGAACGACCATCTAGCCTGCCTCGGCCACATCTGACGACCCAGGGTGAGATTTATAATCTTTGCCCGACCACTCGGAGACGATCGCTAAGCAAACCCCTGATTGGTGAGCGACCGCGTATTCGCCTGCAAGGACGTGAAACTTGCGCACCAGACGCCGAGCAGTTCGCATCACCTCAGCACGCACGACCCATCCCCGGGCCAACTCAGCCCCGACGCGACCACATACCGCACCAGAACACCGGAAGCTGGTCGCGTGACTGCCCGATACCCCGACGTCTGCCCGGGATCTGCCCAGACCTGACCCAGATCCTTGCCTTCTGACCCAGGGGCAGCGACGACCTTGGCTGACATCTGTCAATTCTTCCAAGCGTTATTGGAGCGCCAGTGACTGGGGGCCCGGGCGATATTGCATTCTATGTATCGTCAAGGCGTGTTCGCCCGTTAGCCCGTTCCTGTTCCTTGCTGTTCCTGCGCCGCTTTCTACCTTTACAGCTCTTCCTACGCGCCGGTGTATTCGAAGAGTTCTCGCGGTACGGCCGTGCCTGACTTCCAGACCCATCTCGGCGTCCAGAGTGGCGGCGACCTGCTGCTCTCGTCAATTCTGCACGCCCTGGTACCCCTCCGCAAGGCGTTCGGCCCTGCTGACACCTGCCCTGCGGCCTCACAAACCTGCGGCACCGCTAGACCTGCCAGTTCTGCCGGCCCTGCCATTCTGCGGTCTCGCTAGCCCTGCGGCCCTAGCACCCTGCCAGCCGTAATGCCTGCCCATCGTCACAAGCGCCGGTCGCGCGACCGCGAAGGGGCGATCTCCGCACCGCAGCTGCGTTTCGCGAGCGCGCTGCCACAGCGTATAAGTCACCCGGATGTCTTCTCGCAGCCACTTGCAATCCGCACTCCACACGACTCAGACCGCATCTTCACCATGGCACCTCTGCCGCCGAGACGACCGGCGCCTGCTGCGCCTTCCATTGCTATGCCAACACCCGTGCCGACACCGACGCCGACACGAACATCGGCTCGACCGATATCCACGAGACGCACCCCATCTCGGCCAACACATCCCCTTCCTCCCCTTCCCTCTGAAGCCAACATGACCAAGAGCATCGAGACCGAGTCCGCGCAGCCGCAATTCTACAACGCCGACGCGCTGAAGAGTCTCAACGCGAACGCTACTGTGAGTTCATCCCCCAGCTTGCGGAGGTACAAACAGTATCTAACTCCAGCGCACTTCCGCCCCCAAAGCAACCCGCACCCCGACTCGCCGACGCGCGGGTGCGTTCCAGAAGTTCTCACCGCGCACACCACGCACTATGCGCACCTCGCAGCCCTGCTCGCCTACACCTTCCTCCTACCGGTCTCCGCGCCGGCGCTGCTCTGCCCATCCAGCAGGCAGCCCGCAGCGTTACAAAACGGTGGGCGAGGCTTCGGTCGAGCGAGCGCTGGGGAGCATGATGCACAGCCTCCGGCTGGCCGCCACATTGCCGAGTCGCGGACTGGAGGGTCGTGAGATCAGCCGCTGGAGCAGCAGTACCGATGGCTCTGAGCGCGACTCAGGCATCTCGAGCAGCTTCACGACCTTCTTCGGGCGCAAGACGCACTCCGCCGACTCTGGGTCAACAGCACCCACCGACTCGTCATTCTCTATCAACCGGCCCGAGACCGCCGACAAGCCTGCCGACGCTGCCTCGATCAAGTCGACGAAGAGCGCCCACTCTCTCCGTTCTGTCCGTTCTTTCGCCAGCTTCCGGTCCACACGCTCAACACGCTCCGCGCACAGCGGCAAGTCTGCCGTCTCGACCAAGAGCAGGAGGAAGTGGCACTGGGGCCGACAACAGAGCGAAGACATCCCGCCTATTCCTGCATGGAACCCTGCGGCCCACGCGGCACGCCGTGTACGTGACGCTCACGAGGATCGCGATGTGTCCTCATCGAGCGAGGATACTCGCATCCTCCAGTCTCTCAAGGAGCGTCCCCGTAAGATCGTTGGCGGCTTCCTGAAGCGCCTGACGCCCAGACGAAGGTGAGTCGACACGAGAACCGAAATCGTGGGAATTTGCAGCTGACGTGCAGGCTCCGCCAGCCACAGGGCATGTCCCCCGAACCTAGCGAACACGTGTATGCGCACACGCACGATGAGAGCGCTCCCAGCTCGCTTGGCCGGGCGTCTGGCTCCCATGCAAGCACGCCGTTCGAGGACGACGAGGTGCTTCGCTCGAGTGCGAAGGCGCTCGCTGTTCTCGGGCTAATCGATAGCCGCCTCGCGCACAACGGACACAGTCACAGCCGGCCTGAGTCTGTTGCGTCCGAGTCGTCGCACCATAGTCGGGGTAGTGGTAGCCAGGCCGCGCACGGCCACAATCACACCGTTCACAGCCACAGCGTCCATGGCCACGGGCACAGCATCCACCTTCCGCACGCGCATGGACCGTGGTCTCAGAGCCCGACACTCGATGCCCGACACCGCGCCTCGTCCCGTCCGCCACGTAAAGCATACCCCAGCTCCGAGTGGCCAGCCCGCCCTCGATCTGTCGACGGAGAACGATCGTCCTCCCTTCCTCCGCGACGGAGCAGCCTCCGCATCCCCGCCGCGACCCGCACAGAGAGCGGCGGTGGAAGTCACCCGGGTAGTAGCGTCACTTCCCCCGCTCCGAGCTTCGCAAACCTGTGGGGCTCGCAATCCTCCACCGAGCACGAGGCGGCATGGGCTACGCCGCCGCCCCCTCCCCGTCGCCGCCTCAACGCCAGCCTGCCGTGCAGCTCGCTGTCTATCTCCGGCCAAGCGCGCTCGTCCCTCGACGGTACCTCCACGCGGCACCCTTCGCAAACCGAAACCGATGTCCAGACTCCTCGCAGTCGTGTGCGATCCATCTTCTCCGACGATGCCGTAACGTTCACCCCTCGCAGCCGCCAGCGCGTGTCGAGCAACTACGAGAGCCCGCGAGTCCATGACCATCTCGAGGGGAAGATCCACGATGCACTCCAGGGCCTCACGCTCGACGAGGTGCATATGAGCCAGCGTCGTGCGCGGGCTGCTGCACTTGCCGCCGCAGCCGATCCGCTCAAGCCTCGTCGACTTATTTGCGAGATGCGCTCTCGTAGCCGCATCCGTGCAGACGCCGACGACGGGATCGACTTCACCCGCTCGCCGAGTGCGCAGAGCATCCCTCTCCCGCCCTCGCCGGAGATGGAAGAGACGGCATTGCCGTACGGCCGTAGTCAGAAGGGCCGCCATTCTCCCTCAGCAAGCGTGCACACTTTCGGCCACGGTGGCAGCGGTCACTTCCGCTCCGGCAGCGTCGATACCATGTCCTCCCTCTTGTCGAGCAGCGCGCCGTCCGTGTACACTATCCGAGATGGAGATACCGTCGAGCTGCTCTACGGGCAATACGGGCAGCCAAACGAGTGGGAGTATGATGACGCCGACCGACCGATTGACTTTACGCGTGCGCTTGCGTACTCGCAGCCGACGAGCTGGACGAGGCCAGGAACACCAGAGGAGGGAGAGGATGCTGCGCACTTGGCCGTGGGCGAGGGCGTCACTGTGTGGTGAGCTGTTGTGGGCGATGATCATTCCTTTCAGCCATTCAGGATTAGAGTTTTCGAGGGACGAGTCGACCCGTTGTAGTTTTTTTAGTAGGCACCTTCAGTACTTCAGTGTAGTATATTACCAAGAACCCCAATGTATAGTCTATATTGTTCTAATCACTTCCAAAGGGAGCAGCCTGCTCCGTCGAGGATCTTCTTGAGCGTCTTCGGCCTCTTATTCGGAACGATGGCGAGAGCTGTAGCCTCGTGTTCCCTGTCACGAGTTAGTACACTACACTACGGAAACCGGAAAACTCACGGCTCCTCAACCCAAAGATGGTGCGGAATCTCAGCCTTCTGCAACGCCTCGCTGAGCCCCCGCAAAGCCGTCTCGTCCGGCACCTGAAGTCAGCTTGCCGTCTAGAGGGCCTTTTAGCTGAGAGAGAGGACATACCTCGAGAACAGCCTTGCGCATGACTTCGTAGCCCCGTCCATCGTCTCCAGAGAGATATCGCTTCATATCCGGGTGGTCGGCGTGCAGGTGCTGTACAGCTGTAGCAGCGTGAGCGGCTTGTGCCATCATAGGTCCAAGGGGCCAGTTCTGCTCCTGATGTTGTCAGCTTCAATGCGCGTACGACGTCAGCTCTGTTACTCACAGTGACGAGATCTCGTCGCAGGATGATCTGCATGACGAGGCCAGTCGGTTTGGCCAACTCGGCCGTCGCCGCCGCCGCAGCAGAAGGTGCCGCAGTGCTCATGGTCCGAAGTATTCTGAACATGGTGCAGTCGCAACATTGCGGTCTCTTGCCAAGTGCGGGGCCACCTTCGCAATACCGCACGCGGAGAGCAATGGATGTCCGCACCCTCCACCGTGCGTCATCGTCCGCCGCCGCCCGCCAGCCGCCATGTCAGGAACCAAGTCGCATCAGCACTCTATCGATCACACTACTCACTACAAACAATGTCGGAGGATAAGGAGACGCTACTGGCCATGGGCTTTGCCCCGGAGCGGATTGACTGGGCCCTCCGCGTCAAGAAGGGGCAGGGACTGCAGACTGCCATGGACTTTATCCTGGCGCATGCGGACGACCCGGTGCCGGAGCCTGATGGGGACGAGGAGGAAGCTAGTGAGTGTCGCTGCTCAGTCCGGAGATCACCGAGCTTGGGTCTGCGGGACGAGATCCCGTGCTTCGGAATTGTGGGAGGATCTCACGAGCTACGTTGACGACGCAATTGAGCTGACAGCAGTCCCCGCCGGCGCCGAGGCCAAGTCCCTCAAGTGCTCAGACTGCGGCAAGGTGTTCCGCTCTCAGGCGACTGCGAGCTTCCACGCCGAGAAATCGGGACATGAGAACTTTGAGGAGAGCACTGAAGAGGTAAGTAACACAACCTTGGGGACAGGCCCTTGGTCGAGGGTTTTTCAGAGCCAGCTTGGCAATGCGTTGATGTCAAGCTGACAGGCAGATCAAGCCTCTGACCGAGGAAGAGAAGAAGGCCAAGCTTGCCGAGCTGCGCGAGAAGCTCGCCGCCAAGCGCGCAGCCCAGAGCAAGGAGGACGAGAAGGCTCAGCGAGCCAACGAGGCTATCCGTCGTAAAGCCGGGCAGGACATGGGGAAGATCCGCGAGGACATGGCAGTGAAGGAGGCGCAGCGCGATGCGGAGCGGAAGCGACAGGGTGAGTAGAAGCACATCGCTGAGCCCACCGTGCAGCAGACTCCGAAATCTTTCTCCTCAGCGGCGGAAAGCTTGATCGATTCGGAATGCAGCTCATCCATGTATGAGGAAAAGCTGACAGCCAGAAAAGCTCGAAGACCAGCGCGCCCGCGCGGCGATCAAGGCGCAGATCGAGGCCGACAAGCGCGAGCGCGCAGAGAAGGCTGCGCGGGAGAAGGCGCTCCGCGAGGCCGCTGCCTCGGGACGGAGCATCGACCAGCCCGCTTCTATCCCGAAGCCGACTGCGTCTTTAGGCGTCGGCGGTGGCGGCAAGTCGTCCGAGGCGCCGCAGACTCGCCTCCAGATCCGCCTGCACGTTGGCGGACCGCCGCTCGTCAAGACGTTCGACTCGAATGCTCCGCTGCGCGAGGTGGCTGAGTTTGTCGCGTCTGAGAATCTGGCGTACTCTGTTGACACTGTCAAGTTCTCGACAACGTTCCCGAGGTGAGTCGAGTGCCAGAGGATAGAAAGGAGGGGGGAAGAGCGCAGCTAGAAACATCTCTGGCCGAGCTGACATACGCAGGAAGCAGTTCTCAGCACAGGAGATGGGGAAGAGCCTCATGGCGAATGGACTTACGCCGAGCGCGGTGCTCATGGCGAATGTGTAGTGTACAGATAATGCAGTAAATTACAAGGTCACTCGGGTCTGAGTCTGTCTTCATCGAGCTGAAGGACATCGGTCACGCGGACTAAGCGCCTTGGGCATCAGAGCCCCTGATATATCGCAGTGCTACAAATCCAGTCAAGCTTACTTCGGCACGCCGTTCTTGAGAACTGAGTCGCCCGCCTTCCTCACGTCGTCGAGCCAGATCTGCGTAATCCTCGATTCCTCCAGCGGCATGCGCTCGCTCTCCGTCTTGCCATCTCGGATACACCGCGCGACCTCATCAGCCTCGTAGTGCATACCGCCGCCCTCAGCGACGGGGTGCTCGAAAGTCTCCGTCTTGGTGATCTTGCCCTGCGGCTCCTCCTCGGGGTGGGGCACGATGGAGAAGCTCGAGGGTCGCCAGGGAGGGTACGGGATGACGAGGTCTCCCTCCTCGCAAGAAATGATGGCCGTGGCATTCTTGTACCCAGAAGTCGTCATGTCCGTCAGGCAGCGGCACTGGGCAAAGTCCTTCCAGTCGACGATCCAGTGCGACATGGCATCGACGCCTGAGCGGGGGTAGATCTTCTGATAGCTCGTGACGACGCGCGGAGAGCGGTCCTTGTTGTCCGGGTGGTGGTGCAGGGCCAGCATTGCCCAGACACTGGGGTACGGGCCCATGTCGAGCAGCGAGCCGCCGCCTTGCTTCGGGTCGATCATGCGGTTGCTATCGGGCCGAGCTGCCGTCAGCTTAAGTTCTGAGAGAAGTGGAGAAGCCGGACAAGACGAAGGGTAAGTGGAGGATGACGGGGAAACTCACTGTCCGGCTCAAAGTTCATCGAAAAGTCGGCAAACATGCGGTGGACCTTGCCCAGCTTGCCGGACTTGAGCATGTCCTGCACGGCGTTGGCGATGGGCTGGAAGCGTGTCCAGACCGCCCTGATCGTCAGCTCACGTTGCCAGGCCAGCGAGCTGCACAACGCCACTCACTCCATGAGGAAGAGCTTCTTCTCCTTCGCAATCTTGATCAGCTCGTCGAGCTCCGTGACGTCGAACGTGAAGGGCTTCTCGCACAGGACGTGCTTGCCCGCCTGGAGGGCTGCCTTGGCATTCTCGTAGTGGAAGGTGTGCGGCGTGCCGATGTACACGGCGTCGACGTTCTGAATGTTAGCTTAGGCTCATTGGCCAACACAGCTCTGCAGTTATCCGCGGCCCCGGGCGTGGGATTACAAGGACTGTCCACACTTTGTTCCCGAGCCTGGCTCAACTATGAGGTATTCATCATGAGCATTGATCACACTTACCGGGTCAGCGAACACCTCATCATAGCTGCCGCAAGCCTTTGCGTTCTCAAGCACGCCGTTGTTGACGCCCCATGCGCTCGGGCCGTCGCTCTCGCGGAGCTTGTTGATGAACTTTTGGGCAGAGTCGGCACTGCGCGAGCCGACGGCGGCGATGGCGTGGGAGATGTCGTTGGCGCCGCGGGTTGCGGGGTTGACGAGCAGATCCTGATGTCAGCTGGCTATACGAAATCGACGGAGCTGAATTCGAAACCTATGACAGCACGCCGTGAGGCCAGTGCTGCTGACGACCGGGGAAGCAGCGGCAAGTGACTCACCTGGGAGAAGCGGGTGGAGATGCCGCCGGTAGCGATGATGCCCCAACGGAGAGTGAAGGGAGCCATGTTCGAAGTTTGTGCTAAAGGTGGAAGAAGTGAAGAGGAGAGTTACAAGGAACTCTCAAGAGTCATGCTCAAGAACCTTTCTGCATGCTTCGCCCCCTGCTCGTCATACGCAGCTGACGCTCGCTCGCTGGATCGCTGGATCGCCGGATGTGGGGAGGGATGTCATATCGCGGCTGGGCCGAGATCACGGGCCGGCGTTCCTGCCGAACAATGAGCCGTGCCCTTAATGAGCCGCCGATCCCTGACACGTCATATAACGCTCCCACGCGATCACCACGCCTCCTCTATCCACTACTCTCTCACGGTGGACGCGACGCGTAACGTGACCTCAGCCAGCCAGGTCCCACCGTAGACCGGACGCCGTCCAAGGGGCAGGGTCTCCGCGCGCATTGTTTGGTTTCATCGTCGGAAGGGAAAGCGAACGCGGACATGAACTCGATCTGTTACCTGCGACGCCGAGGCTGAACCCGTTTGAACTCATCTTTCACTCGTTGGACCTTTTTCGCTCCTTGCTACCTTGTCGACCACTGCATCCATCCATCCGCACACACCATGGCATGATGGACCCCTTGATCCCCTTCGCCCGGAGCACCCCATCCCTCACCTCCGGCACATCCGACACGCCCTCGGTCCCCATGACAGACTCTGGCCTCGACACGCTCCGGCCCCACAGCCCCCGGCTGATCGAGCTCAGCGACGACAACAACTCCGACTCAGTCCCTCCCCGCAAACCTCTGGCCTTCTCTGCCGGAGCGGGCGTCACGCCCGCCGAGAAACTCCGCTCCCTGTTGCGGCAGATGGAGAGCGATGTGCGCGACCCACCACCGACACCCCCGACCAGACGACCAGCGACACCACAGCTCATCGACGCACCCATCTCGAACCTCAACTCTAATGCTGAGAGCGAGGACGAGCCACCGACCCCGCCGCCACGGATACATGCCTATGCTCGCGAGGAGGAGCCAGAGGCCGGGCCGAGCAAGCCGCGCCGACTGCCGTCGCGGGCCGTGGCTCTGCAGGCCGCCATGAGCCGGCTCCCGGAGGAGAAGCCGGCGCCGAGACCGAATGCCCTCGAGACGTTCATCGCAAAGCATCACGATACACCAGAGGCTTGGAAGCCGCCGAGGCGGATGGACAAGAGCACGAGCAGGGAGAGTGCTGGACCGCGGATGGACGAGAGCGCGAGCCGGGCGGAAGTCGGCCGCGCGGAGTCGAGCACCACGATCCCACGACGACGAGCGGCTCGGAGGACAACGATAGAGGCACCGCCAGACGACTCCATGGCCTTCGCAGCCGGCATTCAGGACCCCAGCATTGACATGGATGTGGACGCGAGCATGCCAGCTCCGTGGGAGGAGAGCAGCGAGGTCGACCCTGCCGCTGACCGATCCGCCGACCGCTCAGATCGATCACGGGGCAGTCGGCGCTCAGATCGGAGCTCGGCATCGACCCACTCGGCGCGACCATTCGACGAGTCGGTCGACTTCTCGCCCGAGAAGCCGAAGAACCGCTTCCAGGCTCGACGTTTCGTGGCCGATCTGTCCGATGAGCTGCCCGAACGACCCGACCGCGAGCCATCACGGCGAAGCACGCGCTCCGACTCGCCGACCGAGTCTCGAACAGTCCGCGCTGGTCAGCGATGGCGGCAAGCTCGCTCGCCAACGGGTTCCTTCGCTACGGCACAGCAGATCGGCTCGACATCATTAGACTTATCCCTGCCCCAGGTCGAGGCTGAGTCGAGCGACGAGGACTCTGGGGCCATGCGGAATCGAGCGAGCATGTTTCGGCCGAGCTCCGAAAGTCCCAAGAGCCGCAATTCGGAAAGCCCGAAGTCTCGGAATCGCACGACGGCGTCGAGCAACTATGTTGATGCCGCGAGCCGGAGTCGAGACTGGGCTAGCCAGGTTTCCAAGAGCCAGCCTTACGAATCGTTCGAGGACGAGGTGGAACGGAGCTTGGATGAGCCTGAGCCACGGAGATTCGGCGCGCGGAGACGGTCGCAAGATGCGGCCGGAAATCGCTCTGACGAGGAGGCTGAGGCCGAGCCGCCGCGGCGGTTTAGTCAGAGCCAGCGAAGTCGGCATAGTCAGGACGACGACGACGAGCGGGAACCGCCAAGGCGGTTCGGCGCTTCGAGCCAGCGAAGTCGACATAGCCAGGACGACGACCAGGCTGAACCCTCAAGACGGCTATCAGGATCCCGAAATGGAGACGAAGATGAGGTGGAACCACCAAGAAGACTATCAGCTTCTCGAAGTCGTGAAAGTCTCCGCGACGACCGTCACGAGGACGAGCCGGAGCCACCAAGACGACTGTCCGCATCCAGAAGTCGAGAAAGTCTCCGCAATGACCACGATGAGGACGCGGCCCGACCTCCCAGTCGACGGTCCTTATCTCGAGACGACGGGACCAGTGACGAGGCGGAAGAGCCGGAACCACGACGAAGATTGCGTATCTCTCGCAGCCGAGAGTTCCGCGAGGTGGACGAGGAGCTGAGTGAACCGCCTCAGCGCTTCCGGCGAGCCCAGAGCCGGAGCCGCGAGTCCGTTCAAAGCGAGCTGGTTCAGATTGAGGAGGAAGTTGAGCGCTCTGTCGACGATGTGCCTCGGCCCAAGAGCCGCACCTCGTATTATGAGGATGGCTCCGAAGAGCATGAGGAGCGACAATCCTCGAATTCGATCTACGAACCATTACGCTGGTCCCAGTCGAAGGGTTCAATCGACGCGCCGTCACGGGAAAACTCGCGGAGGGATGAGGAGGACAAGTCTGACTCGCGGAGCAGGTATGATACGCCCGACGAGACTAGGCCGTCACATGCTCGCTCCGCAAGTCGGTACGACACGCCTGAGGCGGAGTCGTTGAGGCAGTCTACCAAGCACTCTCGCAGGCGGTATGACACGTTAGAGGAGCCGTCGCCGGAGAAGTCAACGATGCAGAACTCTCGCAGCCGGTATAACACGCCAGAAGAGCCATCGCTGGAAAAGTCGTCCGTGAAGCACTCTCGTAACCGCTACGATGAGAAGCCCTCAGCGCCACTCCAGCACTCACGCAACGAGTCGCAGGCTGTCTCCCGCCACTCGCGAAGTCGATACGACACCTCTGACGTCGACCCATCATTGCGACCAAAGCGGAGCAAGGAAGAGTTGGCTGAGGAAGCCTCGCGGACATCATTACATGCTTCTCAGTTACGTGGCTTCTCCTTTCCTCGCAAGCGGACACGGAGCGACGAGGCAGACTTACCAGCACCGCCGACACCGTCACCGCCCAAGCCACTCGAGCAGTCATACCTGCGGCCGCAGAAGGCAGCGCCATCAGCTATGAGCACGCCAGTCCGACCGAGCGGTATGCGTGCGAGCGCGCTGCGCAAGTCTGCCCGCGCCACGCCTACGCCGAATCGAGTAAGGTGGTCGCCTGACGTTGCCGGAGGGTTGATCTCCCCACCGCAGTCTTCGTCGTTTGACTTCACCGCGCCTTCGACCACGCCCTCGGGTGCGTCCACCACGCCGCCACACGCTCCGTCCACTACTCCGCCTCACGCTACCATCAACTTGCCGAGTACCTCGCCTCCAACAACGCCCCCACGCACACCCGCCCCGCCAGCTCCGTCAGAGCCGCAGTCCCCTCTCCAGCCGTTGGCTACGCCAACGCAGCAGGAGAGCAACTCGTCGATTCGCACGCCGCACCCGCCAGGCTGGTTTCCGGCCACGCCGCTCGCTCCTTCAGGCGCTTCTGGCTCGTCAGCCGAGCAGTTCTCCACCCCCGCGCAGGCGTCAAAGCCGGCGGAGCCAGGCTCGGCGATGCGCACGCCTCACCCTCCAGGCTGGTTCAATCCTGCTGCGGGACCGTCAACGCCAGGCGCTAAGTTCTTCGCTACACCCGCGCCGAAGGAGAAGGAGAAGCAGGAAGTGCGCGGTGTTGGCGTCGGCGCAGGTTTCACGACCCCACTGCAACCGCAGCAGCCATACTTTTCGACGCCGAAGCCACCTGGCGGGTGGAGCTGGACGCCTGCTGCTGGATCGCGGCTGCGGAACGAGATCACGCTCGACTCGTCCCAGTCCTCAGCCGAGAGCTCGTTTGAGCGCTCGCTGCTGGGAAACGGGGATGTGCATAGGCTCAAGCTCAGTCCTCGGCGTAAAGCTGGTTCTCCGAAGACGTCACCATCTTCTTCCATGAAGGCTGATGAGTCGTTCGAGGACGTCTCGCTGACGACGCCGAAGAAGGGCTCCCAAGCCTGGCCGCCAGCAGACCAGACGCCTGACCGCACGCCGAAAGCAGGCGATCCGCCGACACCCCTCTCCGAGCGTCTGCTCAACAACAGCCACGCAGAGGAGTCATTCATGGACGACTCTTTCCTGCAGGCAGACACGAGCGTCATGGCCCGGGTACGCTCCTTCCTCTCGCCAAGCAAGGATGCGGACCTTCGTCGAGCGCGGGAACAGCTTGAGGCAGCGCGGACCCAGACGCAAGCATCACGGCGCGAGATTGAGGATGCACAGAAGGCGTGGCTTGCCGCCCTGGCTTCTGTGCCTGCTCCCTCTGCTGCTAATGCTGCCACGTCGACCGAGTCAGCGACTGCGGTCGAGGCAGAGAAGACGCCGGGCAAGTGGCAGAGGAACGAGTGGCCATGGGCCTATTGGGCCGTCATTGCACTTGTGGAGATCGGCATCATGTGGGCTGTGTTCCGCGTCACGGTCGACTGGGTTGATGCCGAGCGCGCGAGGACGAGCTCGGCACTCGTGAGGCGACTGCCTGCCGGTCTTGGCGTGTTCAGGCGCAATACGAGAAGCTCGAACCTCTTCGATCTGCTGGAATTGTTGGGGCTCCGATGGGCGCCACAGGAGAGGAGATGGAACGTGCCGACTTAAGCGCAACATATCTTGCTCAATGGCGCCAAGCCGCCACGCGCTTGCTCATCGGGTTTCGGGCGCCAGTGGTGCCGATATCTCGATCCTCGGCAGATCTTCGACCGCACCATCGGTTGCGGGTCCGACGCCGGATCCCTGGTCGTTCGCAGAACGCTGCCAGGCATATGCTGCCGTAAAACTCAGCGCGAGGACGTTGATGTGCTGTCCCGCTGTTGGATCGCACTCCGCTCAAGGGATCGACTGGTCGCGCGCCAAGTATCGATCCTTCCAGCCGCCGTTCGAAGCAGGACCAAGTCGGCTTCTGCCGGTCGGGATGTCACCCGGAAGTAACTCCAGCCCGTGTCGACGCCATACGTCGGGGCGTCGGAATTGTTCATCTGGGGCCACATGTGACTGAGGGATAGGTTGGTCGGTCGGGCCATGGACAATGCTCATGCCGCCTCTTGACATTGCTACATCATACTACCGCTGTACACTGTACAACTGCATTCTGTACGCTGTGCCACCTATGTTCTACACTGTCATACAGCGCAGTTAGCCGCGAGCACTGCGTGTGTCTTACGTATACTAGTCTCTCTTGAATCCTACGTGCCCTGCCTCTCGGCCGCCATGACAAGGATCGGGCCGTTTGGAATCTCGTAGCCTCGCTCTGCCCTTGTCTGCCATACTTCTACCTGGTTGGTTGAATGTATCTGTACTGCTATTCTGCTGAACCATTCTCACTTGCCCACCTCCTGATCTGAAACCGTCTGCACATGCAACACGTCACACAGCACACCGTACTCCGCCAGAAGCGCTGGATCTAGGATCCCAGTCAACACAATGAATGGCATGAGGCGCTATCTGCCAAGCCGCGGTAGAAATGGAGAAACCTCGCGTAATGCTCGGACCAACTTCGGAACAGTTTCGTTTGTTATTCCGCATCCCCTTGAGTACGCCTGAGGAAGGCGGCAACGAACCCGGTCGCCTCCGCACAATGGTCCGCACGACACTCGGCAGCACGCGGTACTGATATCGTGGGGAAGACACAGCCAGCATGGTGCTCAGTCCAGGCTATAACTAGAGGGAAGGACGATACCTTCTTCCTCCTCATCCCCCTGCGTCGACGCTGTTGTTGTTGACCGACCCACTGCGATCATCCCCCAGGGTCGCCAATCAGACTCAGCTCCCAGCTTATCTCGGCTGATTGCCCGCCTCCACAATGACGACCCCATTCTTGTCCATCCCGAATGAGATGGACCGCAGCTTCCTCGATGCCAATGTCGCCGACATCGTGTCCCAGCTGACCATCGATGAGAAGATCGAGCTCCTTGCCGGCCGTTCCTTCTGGGAGTGAGTAAGCTGCAGATCCCTCCTCGGACAGCTGCTAACGCCACCCCAGGACGGTTGCAATTCCGCGCCTGAATGTGCCCAGCGTCAAGGTCACCGACGGGCCGAACGGCGCTCGCGGCGGCTCGTTCTGGAAGATGACAAAGGCGACCGCGCTTCCGAACGAGACGTGCATGGCTGCGACGTTTGACGCCGACCTCATCGAGCAGACCGGCGCCCTCCTTGCCACTGAGGCCAAGGCCCGTGGTGCCGTCTGCCTTCTCGCCCCGACTATCAACATCCAGCGCTCGCCTCTTGGCGGCCGCGCTTTCGAGTCGTTCTCTGAAGACCCGACTTTGGCCGGCGAGCTGGCCGCCGCGATCGTGCGCGGCCTGCAGGACAACGGCATCTCGCCGGCGATCAAGCACTTCGTCGCCAACGACCAGGAGCACGAGCGGCAGGGCGTCGATGCTGTCATCAGTCCCCGTCCCCTGCGGGATGTCTATCTCCGGCCCTTCCAGATTGCTCAGAAGCGTGCCGGCACTTGGGCATACATGACAAGCTACAACAAGCTGAACGGCACGCACTGCTCCGAGAACAAGTGGCTCCTCGAGGATCTGTTGAGGAAGGAGTGGGGTTTCGACGGCCTTGTCATGAGCGACTGGTTCGGCACCTACTCAGTCAGCGACAGCATCAATGCCGGCTTGGACCTCGAGATGCCCGGCCCCACTGTATGGCGACAGAATCGCATGGTGAAGCACCTCGTCGCGGCACACAAGATCGACCCCCGCACCGTCGACGCAAGGGTCACGACTGTACTGAGCTGGGTGCAAAAGTTGGCCAAGCTCAACCCGGACATCGTCTACGCTTCGAAGGGGACTATGGAGCGCTCTCGCGACTCTCCAGAGGAGAAGGCAGCTGATGCCAAACTCGCACGCCAGCTCGCAGGCGAGGGCTGCGTGCTCCTCAAGAACGAGGGCTTGCTGCCCATCAAGAAGGGGCGTGTCGCCGTCGTCGGTCCGAACGCGAAAACGGCTGTCATCACCGGCGGAGGAAGTGCGTTACTCCGCGCCGGCTGGGCCGTGACGCCTTGGGACGGTCTGGCTGGCAATGCCCCAGACGGTGTCAAGCTAGAGTACGAGCTCGGGTGTGTCGGTTCCAAGTTCCTCCCCGTGCTCGACGAGCAGTTCACGACCATGGACGGCAAGCCAGGCTTCGATCTCGTCTTCCACCCGATCGAGAAGGGAGAGATCATCGACGACCCCAAGCGCGCAGTGCACGAGTGGTGGGACACTTCGAGTGTCCATCTCGCCGACTTCAGCCACCCCAGTCTCGGCCCGCAGTTTGTGACCGAGCTGCTGGCGAAGTTCACGCCCAAGGAGAGCGGGACGTACGAGTTCGGTGCGGTCGTCACGGGTCACGGGTGGGTATACGTCAACGACGAGCTTGTCGTCGACCTATCGAAGAAGATCCCGAAGGGCAGCGCTTTCTTCAACAACGGCACCATCGAGGTCAAGGGCACGTATGACGCTGAGGCGGGTAAGGTGAGTCACCTTGTGCTCTACGGAAGGGACTGACAGGCAGACGTATAACGTGCGCCTTCTTCACGACTCGCGCCCACCCCCGGATGTGGCGGGCACGCCTCTCGTCGTTACGGGCATCCGCCTCGGTGCGAGGAAGAAGATTGATCCGGAACAAGCGATTGCAGCCGCCGAGAAGCTCGCCAAGGAGTGCGACAGTGTGGTAGTAGTTGCAGGTCTGAACGCGGACTGGGAGTCTGAATCATACGACCGTCCCGACCTGTCCCTGCCGTACCGCTCGGCAGAGCTCATCTCCCGCGTAGCCAAGGCGAACCCCAACACCGCTGTCGTGGTCCAGTCCGGCTCGGCGGTCGAGATGCCTTGGGCCAACGACGTCAACGCTATCATTCAAGCATGGTACGGCGGCAACGAGGCCGGCAACGGCATCGCCGACGTGATCTACGGTGCTCGCAACCCCAGCGGCCGTCTGCCTCTGTCCTTCCCCAAGAGGGTCGAGGACATTGCCGCGCACAACAACTACAAGTCGGCGCGCACGCGGACGGAGTACAGCGAGGGCATCTGGGTCGGATACAAGCACCACAATGCGCGCAAGATCCCGGCGATGTTCCCCTTCGGCCATGGTCTGAGCTACACGACCTTCGAATACGCAGACCTGAAGGTGCGCACGGAGGGTGAGCGCGAGGAGTGGAAGCTCCACGCCAGCGTCAAGGTCACCAACACGGGCAAGATCGAAGGCGACCACAGCGTCCACTTCTACACTGCGCCGCCGCCGCCGACTGCAACCTCGGAGAGTCACCCGGAGGTCTCCCTGCAGGCATTCGCAAAAGTCCGCGGACTCAATCCGGGAGAGAGTAGGACCGTCGAAGTTCAAATGGACAAGTGTGAGTAAGGATAAGAGCTCGATGTCGTCGAGGAACCCGAGCTAATGGCAGACGCTGTGTCGCACTGGGACACGCTCGACAGCAACTTCCGCGTCGAACCCGGGACTTGGGCTGTCGAAGTTCGCCCCGATGCTGCGACGCCGGGACCTCGCGCCGAGTTCGAGTGTAAGGAGTGGTCGTGGCGCGGTCTGTGAGCGAGTTCAGCGGAGCCGGTCGCTGGCCCCCGTGATCGCCACTCCCCTAAGTCGTGTAGCCATAGTCAGAAAGTACAGAACCTTTAAGCAGTTTAAGCATTGTAGTGCCAGATCAGAAGCAGTATGCAAGTCAGTTTGTGAATAGATACGCTCTCCTACGTTCACCCCGCTGACCTTACGCCCCTTGTCATCATGGCTCGTTCTGACAGAACAGTGATTGATGTCGGCGATCGCCTGCCCAACCGCCCAAGACATAATCGTACAATGCATCCAGACTACTGCTCCTCACCACCCCTCCTCCTCCTATGCTTAACAGCCTCGCGATGTCTCCTCTTCCACCCCTGCGTGAGCTCTCTCCTCCTCTGCTCCCATCTCCTCCTCATATCGGCATCAGTCTCATCAGCCACGAATCGTTTCGGCGCGCTCCTAACCGCCTCCATGGGGTCAATGACAGGCGGTCGGCGAATCCAGGGTCGAGAGGGATGAGCGGTATCGCGGGGCGCCTGCTGTCCCCTCTGAGCTCCTTCTCCTTCACCTCCTTCTCCATCGGCCCCATGTCCTCCATGCCCTCCATGTCCGCCAAAGCCTTGCCGTCCATATCCTCCCTGAGCACCGTAGCCACCACCATCCTCGCCCTCGCCGTCATCGCCAGCTTCGGGCTCCGGCTCGGCAGCGAGCAGACTCCTGGCCTCGCCTCGCCTAGCCTGCCTCACGGGCAGAGAGAAGAAGAGTGGAATGTCCGGATTCGGGTCGAACGTGGATTGCGGTGCTGCGACAAGCGCATCGGGCTTGACCTCTACCGGCGCTGCACTGGGAACAGGGACGCTCTCGTCAATCTCCACGTCGGCTAGGGCGGAGAGACTGAACCCGCCTGACGTCGGGGCGAAGAGGGAGGTGAGGACTGGCGCTGCAGGGGCGGGGAGAGAGGGCTTGACTGATGGTTCGTCTGAGTCTGAGTCTGACGAGTCGGAGCTGTCTGAATCGGAAGAGTCAGAGGAGTCAGAGTCAGAGTCGGAGTCGGAGCTATCTGAGCTGTCCGAGCTGTCGGAGTCTGAGCTGTCGGAGCTGTCGGAAGAGTCTGAGTCCGAGCCGTCAGAGCTGTCGGAGGAGTCTGAATCGGATTTGGAGATCTTCAGCTTGGGGTTCTTAGACTTGGGGCTCTTGGCCGTGGGGCTCTGGGACTTGTACGAGTTCGTAGATGACGAAGAGGGGGATGAGCCCGACGACGATGATGAGGAGCTGATCGAGGGTGAGGAGGTTGAAGAGGAGGACGAGGATGAAGAGGCGGAGGAGGTAGTGCTGGAAGAGGCTGAAGAGCTTGAGCCCGAGCTCGAGCTTGACGTGTCGGAGGCGGATCCCGAGTCATCCGAGGAGGACGAGGAGCTCGACGATGAGCTCGAGCTAGAGCTTGCCGAGCTAGCACGCTTCCGCTTCGATGGCGCTGACTTCGACTCCTTCGGGGTCTTCGTGACCGCCGCGGCGGCCTTGCTGGACTCTCCCCGCCTCGATGAGCCCATGTCGCTGTCGGTCGAGAGCTTCGAGTAGTGTATGGATTGTTGCATCACACCTCGCTGACCCGCACATCTGCACGCCGCGGGATGCGTTCATTGCGACTGGGCTCCGGAAATCTTTGGTCACGTGAGGGACCTCCACCGCGTTATCTGCTTGCCGTGCCTGGCATGGGCCAATTACTGATCGATTACAACGGCGACAACCTCTAGCCTAAGCGCCAATACAACCTTTTCTAATGACATGGCCCTCGCCGCTCGCCGGGCCGGTCTCATGTACGCTCACTCGCGCTCGACGCGTACCGCGCGTCTGCATTGATTTCGACGTCATCTACAGCTCCTGTCGTCAACATCCCCATCGACACCATGGTGCAGCCAACAGACCTGCACAGGGTATTCCTGCAGAGCCTTCTCTCCAGGCGCGCCATGACGGACGACACGGCGCTGGTCATGCTGAAGCGCAGTCTGGGCGCTATTCCACGTGAGTCCACCTTCCTTTGAACCTTCCCCGCCTTCCCTCCTCCAACAGTCTACTTTCGAGCTGTCTTCAGGTGTACGAACAGAGAGCTGACGGCAGGATCCATTTCTCCCGAATTCGAAGTGCAGTACGCCCGCGGCATGGAGGGCCTCAGCACCTTCCTCGAGGAAGCATCCACCCTCCTCGAGCCGTTCGGGATGCGCATCAAGCGCGCCAAGGCCGACGACGGAACAGGCTGGGTCGTGCTCGCGAACGACGAGACTGGCGACATCGGGCGCATGGCGACTGACCTGTCCCCGTTGGAGATCTCCTACTTCCGCGCCCTGCTTGAGGCGATCATGCTCTCGCATCCGGCCAACTCGGTCTCAAACGCGCAGGCTCTGCGCCTGACGTCCGACCTCAAGGGAACGATGAGCAAGCGCGATGCTGAGACGCTGCTGGGTGCACTGACGAGTCGGGGTTGGCTTGCCAAGTCTGAGTGAGTTGTGCTGCGGTAATCAGAGCACCGCTCAGATATAGCTGCTAAAGAGGACTGATTCAAGCTAACATCAGACGCGGACGATACTCGCTCGCACCCCGCGCCATGATCGAGCTGGACGGCTACCTCCGCGAAGAGTACGAGGATGAGATCCATCCCTGTCGCCGATGCCAGAAGTTGGCCATGACGGTGAGCTGTCCGTAGTTTGTGTGAGCTGACCCACAGGGCGTGATCTGCGCGAATCCGGATTGCGAGGCCCACTACCACACGTACTGCTACGAGCAGCTGACACAGGCTGGACGAGACAAGTGCTCTGCGTGTCAGACGCGTTTCAGCGAGAATGAGCCGAAGCCGCTGGGAGAGCTGTCTGTTCCCAGGAGGGAAGATCAGTGGGGTACGCTCAACAATCGCAGGAAACGCAGGCATAGGGATGGAGACGAGGAAGATGAGGATGACGAGCTTGGCGAGGAGTTTGGCAGCGAGGAAGAAGGCGAGGTGAGTCACCCTTTGCGTTCTAGGCTGCAGTGGCCAATCCTCGATATGGGGCTAACATGTCCCAGTCGCAGTCGCAATCTCAGCGTGAGACCATTGTCCCGGGATCGATACCCGACGAGAGCGAGCCACCACGCAGCCGTCGGCGGCGCTGATCATCGCTTAGCTTAGGCAGTCGGACCGTTGCTCTTCAGACTATCTCAAGCAGCCGTTAAGTGTACCGACTGGAGGGGAACGAAATGTACAACACAGCAGCAGTATTTCGCACGGTCGCTTTGTATGTATTGTATTGTACGACATGGTCTTTAGTCGTCAGCCTCGGGAGGCATGCAAGGATGCCACATACGCTGTTGCCACTCGCGACATTGCCCTGCAAGACTTGCCGACGCTGGGGCGCGGCAGGGCAGACGCCCGCTTCAAGCGAGGGAAGGCCCTCCGATGAGAGCGCCGACAGAACTGATAGTGGATGGTAGACACATGACGATTTGGTAGTCGACAGACATGACTGTTGAGCTCTAATTACTAGCTATTGCGCCTCTGCATGATGAGCATGATTCTTGTTGGCTCATTGCCCAACTGGTCATTGCCAACGAACACTTCCCGCTATGAGGTACTCTCCGTTTCTCCACACCTCGAAAAGGGATGCAGATCAGGAGGTTAGTACCCTGCTTAGGCAGGGTCAGCATATGCATGCATCCGGAGGATGATCGTGCCCGACTTGCGAAAAGCACCCCGCTGACATCGGCGATAAGCAAAACGTCGGTCTTAGCACCACGTGGCCGCGAGCCGGCGCTGGAAATTTAGATCCCGCTCATACCATCCACTGGCAGGGACGCTGGCTGGTCGGCGGGAGTGTTGCTACGAGTTGACTGAGAAGTGTGCTGACTTCCATCCATCAAAAAACCACACCGACAAAGTGAGTGACGGCGACACCGACGACGGCATCGACACGGCGCATTCGACCGCGACGAGGGAGGAACAGAGATCATCGAGCTTTGGAGTTTGGGGGGCGGTGTGCTGGGACGATTTTGGCGGAATCGAGGACCGACTTGTGCACGGATTAGGATGCCTCCGACTGCCGACAGCAGCGAGTACTTCTGCAGAACGACGGACTGGACACGGCGGAGTTGGCTTTGTGCCGGGCGTGGGCGTTTTGGAATGCGCCGGCTAGAAGTGTGAAGTGCTGCTGTTCTGCTGCTTCGGAGGCTGAAGTTTTGGAAGTGGAAGCGCTCGGCTCGTGCGATGATCTCTGTTCCTTCTGGCCGTTTGTCGACTTTCGATGAACACAGGACGAAAACTAACTCCAGATGCCTACCCGTTTCTCGAAGACGCGCAAGCACAGGGGTCACGTCAGCGCCGGTTACGGTCGTATTGGCAAGCACCGCAAGAACCCTGGTGGTCGTGGTATGGCCGGTGGACAGCACCACCACCGTACCAACATCGACAAGTTCCACCCTGGTCAGTATGAGCGATGTTCTGGGTGTTCGAGGCCGGGATCGGGGGAGTTGCGATGGAGCGGAACAAACTGCAATGAAGAGTCGCAGGGACCGAATGGACATCCGAGACCTGGTTCTTCAGCAGTTGTTTGATCTCGATCGCCGCATCGCTCGAATCACGCGCTCGACTCCCGAGAAGCTACTCTGATTTTGTGCATAAGCTAACTTCCCCAGGTTACTTCGGTAAGGTCGGTATGCGTCACTTCCACCTCCTCCGCAACCACTACTACCGCCCCACGATCAACATCGACAAGCTGATCGCTCTTCCCGAGGCCAAGGTCGAGGCCCCCGCCGGCACCGTCCCCGTCATTGACCTCGTCAACGGCTCGGCCCACGCCTTCAAGCTCCTCGGCAAGGGCGCCATCAACCAGCCCTTCATCGTCAAGACCCGCTACGTCTCCAAGCAGGCCGAGGAGAAGATCAAGGCTGCCGGTGGTGTCGTCAAGCTCGTCGCTTAAGCGTCTCGATCAAATCTCTACCAGACCCTTGTCTTTGATCTAGATGTTTGTGCAACGATATATGGTTTCATGCCGAGAGGGGATGTTGCGTTTATTTGATGCAACGTGTACATAGCATTGACGGAGAGAGTTGCAGCTGCGTCCGTATGGAGATACTGACTGTGCGAGGCGGCGTACTGATGGAATCGGCCGACCGATCGTGTTGCTTACGCAGTTGTAGCGAACGCTCGGACTCGTTCAGAAGGCCGTCTTCCACTGCCAAGACTAGCGGCGGCGACTCCTATGTTCAACTTCGGAGATGGGCACACCGATACTTGACTGATTGACTGCCACCGGACGGACGACGATCACAGCAACTGGCCCTCATACACGGACTGCGCACTGTCCTCGCATACTGCTAGATGTACATTACAGAATACACACTAAGTCTACAAAGCGCTCAGGAAGCTCGCGTCTCCACTGAGATCGACCTCGTCCGCCTCCGGCTCGCCGTCTCTCCTGCGCTTGCGGGGAACCGGCGTCGCCGCACCACCCGGCACCTCGCTCATCATGCGTTTCGCCTGTTTACGAGCACGCACCGAGCTGCCTGGACTCGGTCCGTGGGCTGGTCCAACGTCTAGGCCGAGGGGAATCAGGGGATGCGTCTGGCTATGCGGCAGCGGCGCGGCGGGCGAAGCAGAGGCACTTGGCGCGAAAGGGTTCATAAGGCTTCCGCTCGCAAGGGCAACAATGCTCTCCAGCCCACGGGCGGACATGAAGTCAGCAGAGGAGAGGTCAAACGACCCGTCCGCGTCTGCGGCCGCCGCAGCCACAGCACTGACGCCAGCCTCGTCGAGGACGACCGAGTCATCCCGCGCCAGCACGTCTGCGACCTCCTGCGGGCTCAGGCGCTGGACCTGGGCCGCATCTCGCGCAGCCTTCACGCGTGGCTTGAGATGGAAGAAGGCGTTCGCGTTCATCACATCCGGCAGGTTGGGCAGGAGCCGGTCTTCCTCCGCCACGGGAGGGTTGTCGTACAGACCCTGCGCCCACTCAGGGAACTGCTCCTGCACCTTCTCGTCGACGTGGAAGCGGAAGAGCACGATGCCGCCGGCTCCGGCGACGGGCATGCCATTCTGGTCCTTTGGTCGGAGGAGGGGAAGCTGAGAGCGGTCCCACAGCTCGGGCGGGAGGTGGAATGTCGGAGCTGGCTGCTTGGGTCGTCCCTTGCGGCGCATCCGCGAGGTCTGGTCGAAGGCGTATACGTCCAAAATGTTCAGCAGCGAGCGAGCCTGCTCAGACAGCCAGAACTGGTCGACCACCTCGTGCGCTTCCGATGCTCGCGAGCCGCACTGCAGTTTCCGGTACGCATGCCACTCGTCCTCGGTATACTCCCGCTTCGGGTCTGGTCGCTCGTTCGTCTGAGAGGCAAAGTCGATAGTCAGCAGCGTGCGGTACAGCGCGCGCAGCTTGCAGAGGTTAAGAGGCGATGTGTCGAATGCAGCTGAGCGACGCGCAAGCAGGCTCTGCTGCCGGCGGTACTGGTTCTGCTTGCGGCGCGTGATCTCGTCCTTGTGCACTTCGCCGCGCTCGCGCGTCAGCTGCTCGTCGTACCGCTTCCCGAGGCGGGTCCAGTACGTGTGAATCGCCTTTACGATCTGATCGTCGTCGACCTCTGGCTCGGCGGCGGCGTAGTTCTCAGCCCACGCCTTCTTCACGTCGGCAGTGACGGCCTCGATGAACGGACGAACCGAGGCGCTGGAGACATCGGCGCGGAAGTCAGGGCGGTACTCGTCAACACCGTTGATGCTCGTCTCGGCGGTCGGCGGGATGCTGTTCGGATCAGGGAGGTCTTTACTTCCCTTGCACTCGAAGGACGACACGGGGTATTCGACACCAACACGACGGTTTGCCATCTTGTGTACGAGGTGCTCCAGCTTCATACTTCGACGCTTCCGCCCCATCCGCTTCTCCTCACCCTCCATGAACGGAGTGGCACTGTTCGAGTCTCGCAAACGGCCGTTGTCCGTAGCATCGTCCAGCGTTGCCGGCTTCATGGCCATCCGAGAGCGGCGCGAAGGGGCTGAGCTCGACGACGCCATAGCCGACGATGTGCTGACGAGGGCGTCGTATCGCGCCTTGAGTGCGTCATACTCTGACCGCGGGACGTATGAGATGGCGAGCGCCGGGTCGATCGTGGGCGGTCCACGCCCTTGGATCGAGTCAATCAGGTTCTTGACGAGTTCGGTCTGTCGGCGGTTGCTGTCCGCGAGCACCTTGAAGCTCCCCATCAGACCTTGGAGGATCGCGGGGGCATTCATGTTGTCGATGATCGCCTGATTTGCTGAGCTAAGCTGCTGCAGAGCTGCAACAGCCTTGTCCATGCTCTGCACCTGGACTTGGGAAGCCGGTACCAGCGTTGGCGGCTGGACATCGTTCTCGTTCAGCTGTGCCGATGCCGCGATCGCGGCAGCCCCTTCCTCGTCGTGAGAGCCCGAGATGGCGGCGCGAAGAGCCTCGAGCGCAGCTTCCTCCTCATTGTGGTCGTTGTGGTCATCCACTAAAGGGAAGGGGACGTCATCGTTTGAGATGGGAAGAAAGGAAGAGTCGAGGGCATTCTGTGGTGCCGTGGTATTTGTTGGAGTCGCGGGAGACATTGTTCCCCTCGTTCACCTAGCGGCGTTGTTGACAAGTAGTGAAGCTGTCAGTAGCTCGAAGAAAGGCGTGCGAACAACCGTTGCAAGTTAGTTGTGCGGCGAGCGAGGCCCTGCAAGCCCCCTGCCAGGTCATCACGGGACCTTTTTCCCATGTGGCCAACAGGCGGCGGAGCCTATATTCCCACGCTTGTACCCTACCTCCTATTGGTAGCATGTGTGGCGGTGGCTACATCCGGCCGACCTACGCATGCACTTCTCCTTAGCGCGTTCAACGGATCTGGAAGATCTAACTAATAATGCATAGCAGGCTTGATACTACACTTAGCGCCATATATGGGGATGGCTCTGTGATGCTACAAGGGAAAGTATGGATGTCTGCAGTGCTGCACCTAACTTACTCGTACAGGACGTCGAGGAATGTCTTAGCGAATTCGTCCACAATAGCCGGCCCCACGCTCGTCTGGCCGATACCGTACAGCGCGACCAGGTCGCCGCTGTCGTTGCTGCCACTCTCCTTCTCCTCCTTCAAGCACTCGCCCAAGTCGTCGAGGAGCTTGTCGACGCTCATGGCCGACAGGCGGGTGAAAGCCATGTGCAGACCGGCGGGCCGCGACAGGGCATTGAGGTGCCAGCCGCGCTTGCTCATGCGGTCTCCAATGCCGTAGATGTTCACAGTATCAGACTTGATGGCGACGACCGAAAGCTGCGGGTCGCCCATGACCTCGAAGTCGAGCGGGTAGCGTCTTCGAATCTCGTCCTTGAAGTGGCGGGCAGCGCCAATGATCTGCTTGGCCGACTCGATGTAGCCACTGCATGTCAGCACTTATCAATCAACGCTGATACTCACTCTCTTCCGACGTGGTTCAGGACAGCCCAGGCGCCAGCAATGACAGAGCCCGGACGAGAACCAGCCATGGAGGGCGACGCGTACACTCCACCGACCCAGTCGGTCATGGAGTAGTACTGGTAGCGGCGCAGTTCCTTGGAACGATACATGATAACAGAGGTGCCTGAAACGTCAGCAGTGCCACACGACATAAATTAAACGCACCCTTGGGACAGAAGGCGTACTTGTGAGTGTCACACGAGATGGCAGTGACACCAGGAAGCTGGAAGTCGAACTTGGGGATCTTGTCCCCAAGGCCGGCCGCCTTGGCAAAGGCGACGATGAAGGAACCAAGACAGCAGTCAACGTGAAGGCCGATCTTGTAACGCTGGGCGAGCGTGGAAAGCTCCGGGATCGGGTCGATCGCGCCATCCGGGAAGTTGGGCGCCGATCCGACAATCATAATGGTGTTCGGGTTGATGAAGCGTTTCATGCGCTTGACATCAGCCTGGCGGGTTATCGGGTTGACGGGCACGACGTGCAGCTTAATCTTAAAGTACTGCGACGCCTTCCAGAAGGCGGCATGGGCGGTCTCGGGAATGACCCTGCCGGGTCAGCATTGCTGGAACGTGCCTGACTGGTACTTACATCTCGGGCTCCTTGACGCCCTTGACGGCACGAGCCCAGTCGCGGTGCGTCTTGACCGACATGAGGATCGACTCGGTTCCACCCGCAGTGGTGGTGCCTGCACCGTTCTCGCCGTGGAAGAGACGGAGGACCATCTCGACCATCTCGGCTTCCATCTTTCGGACGCCGGGGAAAACATCCGGGTGGAGTGGGTTCGAGATAACAAAGTGCGCCATGGCCTCACTAATCACGGTATTGAGGTCCTCGCCACCCTGAGGACATTAGCGACGTCACCGCCTGAAATTTCACGACGACTTACGTGGTAGACGGCACCCGACACCCGTCCCTGCTCGACGTCTCCGCGGTTGAGCTTGTCCATGTTGGACCACTCCTTGCGGAGCCATTCGATGTCGCGGCCATTGGCAGGCAGCTCGCGGACGATGGTGAGATCGACGCCCTCGGGGAATTCTCGTGGAGCGAGCTTCTTCACGAGCTGCTGTCGGACCTCGCCGAGCTGCTGCTTGACCTGCTTCTGCGCGGACGGCATGCGGAGGGCGAGGCGCACGATGAACTGATGGTTAGCGAGACATCCTGGGGCAGTAATCCGTGTGCTGTCTGACATCACAGCTCAGGTTATTTTCGTGTGTGGCACGTTCACCGAATTAGGCTCCATGCGCACTTTGCAGAGAGCTCAGGCTCCTCAGAGGACCGAGCAGTAGCACAGCAGCAGCGAGAAAAGACTCACGTTTCGGAGAGCGATGTAGCCCTGCTCAGCAGTGCCGAGTATTCCATAGGCGTATACGTGGCGGGACGCCTTGAGGAGGAACTTGGCCAGGAGGAGGAGACGGAAGAGGCTCGCCAGCTGCCCGAGACGCTGGAGAGTGAGTTTGGTTCTGGGACTGGGCGGTCCGACGCTGAGGTTTGACCAAGCGACCATGCTGGCAAACCTGTGTGTAGTGTAAAATGAGTGTGACTGAGTTGGATGGGGGGTTGAGTTGCTAGTGCGTACAAGTCCATGTATTTATGAGATGAGGGGAGCGCCGGCCCAGCCCCTGCCGAGCTCCCCTGCCGAGCACCCTGTGCGAGCATGGGACACAGGGAAAATATCGGTGTTGTGACGGGGTAGCGTCGTTGACCGCTTGCACGTGATGCCGTCGGCTTCATCCGGACGGGCGAGCAGCTCATCTCCGCCACCCCGCCCAGGATCGCCCCGGCTGGTTGAGTCACCATGCGTAACCCACCGCTCCGCGCATCTTCTGGCGACAGGCTGCAGGCTCAAGGTTGGGCTTTGGACGAGTCAAATGAGAGCGTCGACCCCGGGCATCTCACTCGTTCCCCACTCCCTCTTGAAATAGCCCGGCTAGCATTCAATCCGAACAAGCATGCCCGAGCTTCCAGGTGCGTGAGAGCAACTTCACGGAGTTCTGACCGCCCTCGCAGAGGTAGAGCGAGCCCGTCGGTTGATAGCCGAGACCTGCACTGGCTACACGATAGTCAAGGCAGTCACGTTCGAGGACACGATCGTGTACGCCGGTACGACTCATGAAGAGTTTGTGAGTCAGGAAGCGAACAAGGTGGACGTGGCGCTGATAAAGTGCAGGGGAAGGAAGTTGAGGGACGGACGATAACAGGATGCGAACGCAAGGGAAAGCAGTATGTATCCTTGTTCGTGCTGAAGTCTAATCCCCAGGTTTTGGCTCACTCTGTCGGGAGAGGGTCGCTTACCTGTTATGCACTTTGGCATGACCGGAATGATTCAGGTTGGTGAGCCGAAGAGGCGGCTTTGCTAACAAACAAGCTCAAGGGCCAGCAGCCTACTTGGTACAGGCGGAAAGTGCATCTCGGTGAAGGCAAGAACGGCGAGCTATTGTGGCCCCCGAAGGTAGGCGCAAGCATGTTGCACCGAGCTGACAGCAGTACTGCAAGTTGTACGTGACACTACAATTGACTTCCGCCTGACATGCAGTGTACTCAAGTTGACGCCGCCGGATCCGGCTGGTGAACCTCGTGAACTCGCCTTTCTGGACCCTCGGCGTCTGGCTAGACTGCGTCTTCTCCCCGACCCTGTGCTATCGCATCCCCCACTCAGTCTGCTTGGGTTTGACCCAGTGCTGAACCACCCTACGTTGGATGAGTTCAAGGGCTTGCTCGAGAAGAAGCGAGGGACTACCAAGGGGCTTATCATGGATCAAGCATTCAGTGCTGGCGTGGGCAACTGGGTGGCCGACGAGTGCGTGCCGTTTGACGATTAGGCTGACCAGCAGAGTGCTGTACCAAGCACGCATCCACCCTCAGCACCCTGTGCAGGATCTGGACGAGACACAGGTGGCGGACTTGCATCGATATCTGCGTGAAGTGCCGCTCAAGGCTTGCGAAGTGAATGCGGACTCTAAGCAGTTCCCCAGCAACTGGTTGTTCAAGCATCGATGGGGCAAGGGCAAGAAAAAGAGGCGGAAGGCTGCTGCATCGACAGAAGGGAACACCAAGGCGAAGCCGGCTGCTTTCTTGGCTCTCGTGCGTTGCACCCTTTGTCAACCTCAACTGACATGCAGCCCGACGGCAGTCCCGCGACGATCACGTTCATCACCGTTGGCGGTCGCACGAGCGCGGTCGTCTCCGAACTCCAAAAGATGCCGATCAAGAAGGTCGCCGCAGGGAAGCGCAAGCGAGATGTGTCGGACGAAAGTGACACCGAGACCGACGAGCCGCCCAAGCAGCGTCGTGCACGACCTAAGAGCAAGAGGAAGATTGCCAGGTCCCGGGTCAAGAGGGTAGGTCAAATCACGTGTTCGCCGTTGACAATAGGAATCGTCGGCCAGCTCGCTCAGCTCTCTTAGCAGTGTGGAGGTGATTCCTGTGAAGCGCACAACGCGCACCCGAGGTCACAAGCGCGAGGTTGCGGCCTAGTGCAACATCGCCTCACGCCACACCCCTTGCTGGAAAAGCATAATGCTGCCAGAGCTTGAACGAATTGTGGCGGTGACCCGACAATTCGCCTCAAACTCGCAGTCATCATCTGAACAGGTCTGACATTGCCCTGTGCACACACACAATACTCACTCAATGCTTTCTTGTAGCCATCCTGTACCATGCATTGTCTGTAGCAACACCGCTGACCTTGTAGCGACAGCAGAGCCTCCAAGACGCTGACCGCAGGTCCGGTTGCAGTCTTATATAATCTGGCCGACGAAATGCTAATTCGCCAGCAATTCAGCAAGCACGAGCAACATGTCTGCGAACCCATGGAGTGTAGGACTCGGACTCGTAAGTCTGTTCACGGGATCAATGCTGACCCCAGGCCTCGGCGAAGCCTTTCGCAAGCGAGAAGTGGCGCAACGGCCAACTGTCTCGGAAGCCGATCCGGTTGCATTTCACTGAATGCCGAGATATGTTCTGCGCCGGGTGCCAACCTCTTCCCGCCTGTGTTGGTCTACTCTTCTCCGACTTCCCACAGATCCCGGACTCGAAAGGCAGCCGTCCCGCTATCAAGGTATCGAAGACGCACAGTGAGGCGGAACGAACTACGCGCTGGGGCTGGGCATGTCAGGTTCTGGCTTGGCTGGCCTCTCTGAGCTTGGACGAGGAGCCTCCTCAGTACAGCGAGAAGGTCCAGCACAACCAGGAGGCTACTCCTGCTCCTCTTCCGCGTCCGTCTCTCGAAATTTCAACCGCCTCGCAGAAAACCGCTGACGAGCTCTCGTCCCAAGGCTATGAAACTGACATCTCCAACACTAGCGAGGCAACAGCCGCCCCTCTATGGTCTTTGTCAATGGAAACGGACGATGAGCTCGAGGATTATGCTGCGGAGGCTGAGCCCGACAAGACCCCTCGATACTTCCCCGAGCAGCCCATCGTCGAGTCTCCCGTGGAAGTCATCGATCTACGCCAACCTGAGCACTTAGTGCGCTATTACCCCGATATGCCCCTCGTTCAGTCGCCAGTCCAAGATGCCAGCCTGGGGCGCTCCTCCACGATGATGTCTTGGGAGTCGCTCGACAGTGTGTACTCGCAAGAGACTCTGTGCTCCACCTCTGCTTCTGCTGGAGGTGCAGCCCGCAAGAGCATGCTTCTCTCGGGTCGACTGACGAAGTTGAGGCGGATTGCGGCACTGAGTAATCTGAGGGAGGCACTGGGCCACCGGAGGCGGTCGCCCAAGCCATCGGTGATCAAGCATTCGACGCTGTCAAAGGCAAGCTGGTGCAAGTCTCCGCACAAGGCTGCTGGCCTATTACAGCGCAAGCGCCGGAATGCGTTCCGCCAGTTGCAGAGACCTGCTTTGCCTCGACGTCGTGATGCGATTTGGAGAACGCCCAGCACGCGTGACTTCAGCACCCTCTTTCCCCGCAAGGGCTCTTCCACCTTCGGCCTCTTCTCCAGGTCAGCGTCTTACGTCCCTTCTCAGATCACCACTACACTTTACTGCCATTCGAATGACGGCGCTACGGCAGACGACGAACTCGAGGCACCCATTTCCCTCCATCAGCACTTTAAAAGCTCCGGCCGTCCTTCGCGGTCGTCTTCGTACACGGCATCTCAGAACATCTTCCAGATGCCGCACAGTCATTTCAACGATGGCTTGGTTGCCGGAAACGAGTTCCGGAACGCTCAAGACTTAACCCGCCGCGACACCTTCGGCATCTTCTCTCGGTCGAACTCGTACATTGACTCTCAACGAGTCTTCCGGACATCGTACTGTCGATCAGATGACGGCCACACCGCAGATGACGAGATGGGCTCGTCACCTGTGCAGTGCAAGAGCACTGGCCCCATCTCCCTGCACAAGGACAGTAGCTGGGTGACAACTGCTGTTGACTGGCTGACGAGCTCCTGGCAGGGATGCCGAGCCGCCGCCGCAGACGCCACATATCACTTTGGGCTAATGGCGCTGCGCTCGGCGACTGCTATGCTTCGGCTGTGGCTCCTCTCCGCCGGACCTTTGACGGCCTGGTTCGGCTTCCGTGCTATCGATCTGATCTCAGGTATGCTTTACCTCGACTCTGCTTTTTGAAGAATCTGCTGCCGTAAGCCACGCTCATGCGGCTGGTCTTGGCACTATGGTGGTCTGACTACACCAATCTCGTGCTACACATGACGCGCTCAACGCCACACCGTTTTCTCTACGAGTGGGCTTTCACGCTCACCTGAATAAGGGCCACATGATTGCGCCTCAACTGTCACTCATTCACCGTCTTGTTCACAGTAGACTTTTGTAGCATACTCATGGAAGCCAATTGTACTGAGCCCGTCCTGTTCCTCTTCTCTCTTGTCCGTTGAGGACTGAGTGTCAAGATAGAGCGCAATCGATGAGATTTGGGTGTGCCTAGATTGTGTGCCGAGCTCCATCCATAACCTGACCTAAGAAACGGCTCCCAAAGCAGAGTATCGCTCACAGAGCTGTGAAATGTGCACTGCTGTGATAGATGAGATTTCACGTCGTGAAGGGTGGAGGAGCTGTGATCGTGTGGGCACGGACTTCCAAGGGCGAGGAAGACGGTTGGGTGTCAGTGCCGATAGATTCCGCAGATTCCCGGTGTCCGATTGTCGGGGAGTCATTTGACCGCCAGCTGACGTCCTTTAAGCGAGAGCTTTCTCCGCATATCGACTCATTTGCGAGGCGTATATGAGGACTACCAACTCCCTACAAATGCCTCGCTTTCCTGCCCGGCACCCGTGACGCGCAAATGTAGGCTGGACCTACCCTTCCACTGTACCACTCACCCGCCTCAACGCCACTTGACCATTCTTGCCACGTGGTCGAAATGACTCGGACTCACAATCGAAAGTCGGCTTCCTCGGGAGTGTCCGACCACTGTCGACCTCATCGTCTGCCTCTGCGGTCACACTTATCCATAACCACTACCAAGATGGTGCGACAAGGCGAGAAGGGCGACAAGGCCGACAAGAGCGACAAGGTGGAGAAAAACACTCCGAGCCAGTCGGGTCACACGACCCCGGCACTTGCGGGTACCAGTCGCCCAGCGACACGCCCGAGCTCGCCGACGGGCGATCGCAAGGTTCAGCCGTTGACTATCGTCATCAAGCTCGGTGAGTCCTCTGCGCCAGGCGAGAGGTCGCTGTAGTTACAGCGGCGAGGTACTGGAAGCTGTCACCTTCATCTCACCAAGCTGACGTCAGGTACTTCCTCCATCGTCGCGGCCAAGTTCCCTTACCCTCCGAGACTCCAGCTTCTGTCCTCGATTGTTGAGACGGTGGTAGGCCTGCGTGCGCAGGGGCACAAGGTCGTGCTCGTCTCGTCTGGAGCTATCGGTGTCGGATTACGACACATGGGACTGAGGGATCGCGGAAAGCAGCTGAGCCGTAAGCAGGCTCTGGCTGCTATCGGACAAGGTCGCCTTATCGCTCTCTGGGACAATCTGTTTGCGCAGTTGGACCAGCCCATTGCGCAGATCCTGTTGACCCGAGCAGATATCAGTGACGTGAGTCATTCAGGCTATGTCAATCGAGCTGGTAGCTAATCTCTCAGCGTACACGTTACTTGAATGCGCAGAATACTATGAAGGAGCTCATCTCCATGGGTGTCGTCCCCATCGTCAACGAAAATGACACCGTCTCTGTCTCAGTACGTAGCGCCTTCCTTGCGCACACTGACCTTCCTCAGGAAATCAAATTCGGAGACAACGACTCACTCTCCGCCATCACTTCCAACATTGTTCATGCCGACTACCTCTTCCTCCTCACCGATGTCGACTGCATGTACACCGATAACCCGCGCGTCAACCCCGACGCCAAAGCCGTCCGAGTCGTGCGCAACATCAGCGAGATCAGGAAGGAGGTCTCTACGGCGACGCTGGGAACGTCGCTCGGAACAGGAGGCATGTCGACGAAAATCATCGCGGCGGAACTCGCCACCGCAGCCGGCGTCACGACTGTGATCATGAACGCCGTGAACGTCAAGGACATCTACGAGGTCGTGCGCGACGGTCCCGGTCCGTCACAGATGCAGGAGGACACGTCCGATCTCGAGCACGGCCCTCTCTGCACCCGGTTCTTGAGGTACCAGCGAGCGCTCAATGAGTGAGTTAACTCCTGCTGCAGGGTAACTGACATGCAGCCGCAAGTGGTGGATCACGCACGGTCTGCACGTCGCTGGAACGGTCGTGATCGACGAGGGTGCCTACCGCGCTGTTGGGAAGCGGGAGTCCGGAGGAAGACTCCTTCCCGCCGGTGTGGTGCGGGTGGAGGGCCCCTTCGCATCTCACCAGGGTGTGCGCATTGTGGTGCGCAGGAGGAAACGCTTCCCTCCAGCAACTCTGATCCCCACCCCCATCTCCGAGGCCGTCACCCCCGCCAGGATGTCTCCTGAGCACCACCATCATCACGACCCAGACTACCTCGCTACTCTCTCCCCGGTCACTCGCGCACGCGTGCTCGCCAACGCCCAGTCCACCACCAGCTCCCCCGACACCAACCCCCTCCCGGGCACTCCGCAAATCCAGCCCGCCCTCTCCCTGTCCTCCTCTGTCGTCTCTCTCGACCCGCTATCGAGGCCAAGCCCCTCGTCTCCGGCGATGAGAGCTGTCGCTGACCGCCTGGCTACGACCTCTATCAGTGCTAACCTCTCTGATGGAGAAGGCGCGGCATCCGCACCGACCGGCGCCCAGTCCGAGGAGTGGGAGGAGATCGAGGTCGGCAAGGGCCTTACACAATACAACTCTGTCGAGATGAACCGCATCAAGGGCATGAAGAGGTAAGCTTAGGGTCCGGAGAGAACGAGCTGACAGGCAGCTCCCACATCGAGCAGGTCCTAGGATACAGCGAGTCGGACCATGTTGTTGAGTCCATTGTTCTTCTGTGAACAACCCGAAAATTGATAGCATCCCTTTTCTGCCCTACGCATCGAAATGTATAATGTGCATAGCCTGTCCAAATCATGTTGAGCATTGTCTGATCGGGGCTTCATCGCATTGCCGAAGGTCGCACTTTGCGGTACAGCAGCTTCGCAATGCACCGATCGGTGAATCGGGCACCAAGCATACGCGTAAATGGAGTGATCAGGAGCACTCAGGGCAGTCAGCAAGTGACGCGCCGGGAGAAAATGTAAAATAAGGCGCGGGTTTTATTCCCGCCACCCATATAATTGATGTCAACAAGCGGAGATCAGTATCAGTACCTTGGATGAGAGACCACCCTGCATACAACCCTTATCCTCGATTGTCCAGCCCCTCCGTCATACACGATCTTCAGCCTCTTACGGCGCGACGGCTTCGACTTGCCTGTCTGTTGCCTCTCGCCGACGATTCCTTCCCGGTCACACGAGCACACGACTCCGACATCGACACTTGCACGACTGAGAGCAGCCCATCATGCCGCCCGTGACGCCCGCCGGGCATCGACGGACGCCTGGTCCCGGTCGCACGCCAGGACGGCGGCAGCACAAGGATGATTACTTGAAGTTCAACGCGCGGCCGAAAGAGGTCGGATCGTGAGTCTCGCTGACTGGCTCCACTGAGCTGCCTTTGGAGTCGGTTGCAAGCTGACATGCAGGCGCACAGGACGCGCGATGCCGACCAATGTACCGCTGAACGAGGAAGGCTTCGAGGATGCAGACGAGTTCTTCCGCTCCTCGCCGCAGTCTGGCCCCTCGAGTTCACGGATGCAGACACCAGCTACCCGCCGGGGCTCGTCGCCGAGCACAGTGCGGACGAACCACTCCCGCCGCTCGCGTATGAGCGACATGATCGCGGACGATGAGGTGTTTGCCGAGAATCTGCTCGCAGACGACGACGATGATGATGTGAATGGCACGCCGAGGTTACATTTCCCCAGCTCACCGAGTATGTTTGCGCCCTGCAACTCAGCTACGCAGGCTGTGGTCTCAGCTGACATCCAGATCCTCCACCGTCAGTCTCCGTGCCGAGGATGCACAGGTTACCGCCCAAATCACCGAGTGTAGGCTTCGACGCCATCCCCTCGCCCTCGATGTCTATCACGGCGCGGAGATCTACCATTGGAGTCAACTATCGACCGTTAGAGCCGCGATTGTCCCCAACTACACCGTTACGCAATGAGATCTCGGGACTGCACTCTCCGCCAGCACTTGAGGGCGATGATGACGACACGGGGCCGGGGATGGAAGTTGACATCAGCGCTGAGTTTGAGAGCGTGGTGCAGGAGATCTCGTATGGACCCGGCGACGGTGTGGAGGACGCCGGAGACGAGGAGGCTGCCGATGAGGATGGTGTCGACGAGGACGGCGCCGATGAGGACAACATCGATGAGAGCATGGAGGACGACCACGCCGAGCCTCGGACGCCGACTGCGAACTCGGGCAAGGTGCGAGATCCAGGGCTACGAACATCAGTCCACGGCAAGTCGAAGGGACCGTTGCCTGCAGACAGCGGAGAAACGAGCGCGGACGTCAGTATGCAAGAGTCTGCGTTCGACGACAGCGGTAGACCCAGCGGTGTTGTCGATACCTACGATGACGATGACAGCGATGTCGGTGGACCGGAAGGCGGCTTCGAGGTGTACAACCAGGATGATCACGACGACCAGGACGATACGCCAGCTCTCGGAGACGACACGAATGACAACATCGATGACTCTGTGGACAACACTATGGACGCTATGGACAGCCACATGGACACTGTTGACAGCATCGCTGCGGCCGATACGACTGCGCTCGCGGAGGACGATCAGGATGACGAGGGCGACCTGTCACTTGAACGCCGAGCCGTTGAGGAGGAGGAAATGGACGACGAAGAGGCCGATGTGACCGTCGTCGCTCGCACCCCTCCAAAGAAGCCGCGGAAGAAGAAGGCCGCGACGCCGCGGGAAGAGTTACCGGTACCGAAGCGATCTCGCATCTCGCAGCTCCCCGATAGTGAGTCTACCAGTTAACTGTTCCCACGCTTCCAACTGACCGCAGAAACGGAGAACAACTATACGGGCGACTTCAAGACCCGCCGCTCAGGGCGACAGCACATGCGTCCCTTGGAGTGGTGGCGCGGCGAGCGGGTAGAGTACGCTCGGGGCGAGTACCAGGCGGTCATCAAGAGCGTAGTGCACATCCCGCCGGAGCCGAAGAAGCCCCTCGGGCGGCCCAAGCCGCGGGCAGGTAATCGGCGAACGGGGCGGAGCGCTAGCCGGTCCGTGCGTGCCGAGTCCGTGCCTATCGAGGAGGGTTGGGACGACAATACGAAGGAGAACGCGCTCGTCTGCGAGTATCCCTCCGGAAGAGAGGTGTCGCGCCGCGTCGCTCTGCCCCGCAGCCGCGTCAATCCCAAGACTGTGGTCGGACCCGACTTTGAGTTCCAGTACGAGAAGATCTTTGGCGAGGAGAAATTCATCGCGTCGGGCATTGTCGAGATTCCCGTGGGTGGGAGCAAGCCCGCCAAGCCGTCACGCGATAATGCTTATGTGAGTGAGGATTGGAGTCTGGGCTGGCAATTGGCCAAGACCGAGATAGCTTGCAGATGGTCGAAGTGTAGCTGACCTCAGGTGTTCTACGTTATCGCCGGAGCAGTGCGCGTAGAGCTGCACCGAACGAGCTTCGTCATGGCTGTCGGTGGACAATTCCTCATCCCCCGCGGCAACGCCTACGCCATCGAGAACGTCTCGCCAACGACTAAGGCGAAGCTCTTCTTCGCGCAGGCACGCAAGATCACGGCTAGCGAGGCCGAGGAGGCCGAAGTGCAGGAGCGAGCTGCTCAGCAGATGGCCCAGCGGCAGAGCCTGGGCGCTGTCGAGGAGGAAGAGGAGGACAGCGAGGAGGAGGAGAGCAGCGACGACGACGATCGAGTGTTACGCCTCCCCCAACGCCGTGTCGCTGCATAGGTGCCCGCGGTGCTCTTCATTTCAGTGATCTCCCGCTCTTTCTCTCAATCTCATCATTTTCATCGGTGCTGCGTGAGTGAGTCTTCAGAAGTGTGTGTCTAATAGGGGAGAAATTGTGTAAATAGATCGTATTGGGATACAATTTTGTTGCATGTCATTGTCATCATAAGGATAAGGATCGACCGACGTCATATGGTGGCTGTATGGTGTCACCTCATGGACCCGGGTTGCGGTAGTGAGATCAGCAGGATCTCTTGGGTCCATTTGTTGAATGGCACGGGCGTTGTGAGCTAGTGGTAGCTGCCGCATAGATCCGGTCTACTGGTGGTCTGAGGTCGCGCGGTCGAGGCTGATGTGAGCTAAGCCAGCTGCTGACTGATGCTGGACGGAACAAGGCTCGTTGGTTCTTGCGACGATCCTGTGTAGCCACAGCCACACGACGAATGGCTTCGGAGGCGCTGCTGCGGACGCTGGGTCGCTATTGCATCTCCGGTGGATTTACAGGATTTACACAGGTGTACAGGTGTGAAGACCCTGAGGGGGTCAAGGAATTCGAAGGCGTCAAGTTGGCATGGGAACCTGAGTATGCGTGAGCTGAGCGGGAGTTGAGAGCGCCGAATAAACGCTGAGTGGTAGGCGGCCGCAGAGCCGCAGAGTGAGAGAGAGCGGACTAGGACTAGGTACTTGGCATGCGTCGTCATGGACTGGGCTGGGCGCTGAGACCGGCGGACTGGGTCTGACGTCGATCACCGACTAGGTCCGGGCGCTGGCTGGTACAGCGTCACAGTGAGCCTGGTGCCGAGTCCAGGCGCCGAGCAGCGATCAGACCAGAAGTTAGTCCCGGGTGTCAGGTAGAGAGAAGCCACGAGGGAGAGAGCAGGCGGCAGGCGGGCCGGGACCAAATCTGGCCGCTTGCTGACTGTGATAGACTTCGGCACAGGCGGGCGGGGGCGGCTTCCCTCTGCCTGCGTGCCTGCCTGCCCGCCCGCCTGGTAGCCTGCCTTGCCGGGCCATTCCTCCGCCGCCGGCCTATCGACCTCTGAGTCATGCACGGTATGCGATGCGTGATTAACATTCCTATTAGTCCAATTAGCCCGCGGCTTCTTCGCCATATGAGCGATTAACCCCCCGTCAAGCCGCCATTAGGCCAGCCAGCCAGCCAGCATTCTCTTTCTCCCGTCATTCCCCTCGCCTGCCCTCCTGGCCCTGGCCCTCTGCTTCCTTCCCTTGCCCATGCCTTGCCTCGCCTTGCCTTGAGGCTGCATCTTTCGCGCTCCCTGACTCATCGTCTCTCTCCACTCGCTCGTCCTTGTCATCCACCCCCCCTGTCACCTCCCATCGACAGCCAGCGCCGACATCGACATCCTTCCCCCTCGACGTCCACCTCCCTCCTTCCCCACCTCCCGTCGTCTCCTCACCACCTCCTTCTCCCGCATCGCTGACCACCCGCCGCACCGGCTCCGTGCATCATGTCGACGGCAGCACTCCAAAATCGCGCGCACCAGTGAGTACACACTGCGACTTGCCCTTCCCCGCCCGCGTCACTGCTGACATGCCAACCCCATCCTCTACCAAACATCGACAAACTTCTGCTCCTTCTACCTTCGATCTTCCTGCTTTCCACGACTCACGTCGCTCTGCCGAATCATGCCTGAACGCATCACAGGTCGCGCAAAATCCGCATAACTAGTACGTCTCAAACGCTCGCTTATCTCGTGAACTGGTGCTGACTGGTGTCCCTTCGTTTGAACGACTCGTCCGCATAACATTCCGACTCCTTGCTGCATCTTGTACCTCTCACTCGATCCCCTCGTGCCCCCTTCTTCGACGACCTGTTTCAATCTGCGTCGCAACCTTCCGGCGAACTCTCTACCCGGTCACCTATGACACTGCCTCACTCGTCTGAATCTGCACCGCACTCTGATCCCCCATCTCGCCTGTTTGATCCTCGCGAAATCCCCTTCTGCGACCGTCTTCTCGCGCACCGACATGGCCCGGGCTCTTGCTGCCAACAGTCGTCGCCGCGGACTCGCTCATCAAGCGCGACATTCTCCGCTTGCCCGACCCGTTTGCCATTGTCTCGGTCGATGGCGAGCAGATTCACACCACGTCGGTGATGAAGCGCACGCTCAACCCTTACTGGAATGAGAACTTTGACATGTGCGTGGCTCGTTTGTTGTGATTGCGCCCGCGATTGACCCTGCAGCACCGTCAAGGACTCGAGTGTCGTGGTTGTGCAGATCTTCGATCAGCGCAAGTTCAAGAGAAGGGTGAGTGGCGAAATTAATTCAGAAGCCGGCCGGCCGGTCGCGCGAGTCATTATGCGTGCTAACAAGGTTGCAGGACCAGGGCTTCCTTGGCGTCATCAACATCAAGGTGTCGGATGTGCTCGACCTTGAGCTCGGTGGACAAGGTGAGTGTGCGCAGGCGAGCGTGAGCGCGCCCGTGCGAGTCGCGGTGCGCGGATGCGTTCCGGCGGCCTCGGCTGCGGCTGCGGCGACCGCCTGGCTTTCAAAAAGAATCTGAATCTCAGCTCGGCCGCTTGGTGGCCGGACCTGAATTAAGGAATTGCCTACGCAGTCGGGGCCCAGCATACGGCATGTGTCATCAGTCACTGACTTCTTTCCAGAGATGCTCACCAAGGATCTCAAGAAGGGATCAGACAACGCCCCTGTCAACGGCAAACTCATCGTTTACCTTTCCACCCAGACTTCCACACCCATCACCAACCCGGGCCCCACCCCTAGCGCGCGACCGGCTGCTATCAACACTGGTGGCGAGTCGTCGACCAACTCGATCGACGCTGCCAACACCTCGACCCCGGAGCCCGAGAGCCCGGCCACGCACAACCCTCGCGACTCTTCTCACCTTGGTGGTGGTGCCTTCGGTAGCGTGCCAGCTTCCAACGCCAACGCCGGTACCAACTCTTCTTCTTCCTTCGGTGGCTCGACAGCACACAACTCCGCCGCTGCCGCTACCACCAACACTTCTTCCTCGAGTGCCTTCAACAACGCCAACAGCACTGCCGTCATGAACTCGCAGCAGCAGGCGCAGACGAGCCCCGTGCAGCCGTCGCACAACCAGCACCAGTCTGCCATCAGCGCCGTCGCCGGCGGCCAGGGCTCGGCGGGCAACACACAGTTCGACTCGCACTCTGATCAGCTCGGACCCCTGCCTCCGGGATGGGAGCGTCGCATTGATCACTTGGGCCGCCAGTACTACGTCGACCACAACACACGCACGACCACCTGGAGCCGCCCGAGCAGCGACCAGCAGTCGAACACGAACAATGCCGCCACCTCGACCGGCGTTGCGCGTGCTCACCACAACACGCGTCTCACGGCCGAGGACATGCTTGGCGCCAACACTACCGGCGGCTCGCAGACCCCGAACCAGGGCCAGCCGACTACGATCGGCACCACGACCACGGCGACGACGGTGGGATCTGGACCGCTGCCCGCCGGGTGGGAGCAGCGCTTCACCCCCGAGGGCCGCCCGTATTTCGTGGACCACAACACGCGCACGACGACGTGGGTCGACCCCCGTCGCCAGCAGCTGCTGCGCGTGATGGCGCCGAACCAGCCGGGTGTCACGGTGCAGCAGCAGTCTGTCACGACGCTCGGCCCCCTGCCGTCCGGGTGGGAGATGCGTCTCACGTCGACTGCGCGTGTGTACTTTGTGGACCACAACACGAAGACGACGACTTGGGACGACCCGCGTCTGCCGTCGTCGCTCGACCAGAACGTGCCGCAGTACAAGCGCGACTTCCGCCGCAAGCTCATCTACTTCCGTTCGCAGCCTGCGCTTCGCTCGAACACGGGCCAGTGCCATGTCAAGGTGTCGCGTAACAACATTTTCGAGGGCTCGTACACGGAGATCATGCGGCAGACGCCGAACGACCTGAAGAAGCGTCTGATGATCAAGTTTGAGGGCGAAGACGGACTCGACTATGGAGGACTGTCGCGTGAATTCTTCTTCCTGCTGTCGCACGAGATGTTCAACCCGTTCTACTGTCTGTTCGAGTATTCTGCGCACGATAACTACACGCTGCAGATCAACCCGAACAGTGGTGTCAACCCGGAGCACCTGAACTACTTCAAGTTTATCGGTCGCGTGGTTGGTCTGGGTATCTTCCACCGCCGTTTCCTGGACGCCTACTTCATTGTCGCCTTCTACAAGATGATCCTGAAGAAGCGTATCACGCTCGCGGATCTCGAGTCGGTCGACGCGAGTCTGCACCGCTCACTGAAGTGGATGCTGGACAACGACATCACGGACATCATCGAGGAGACGTTCTCGATCACGGAGGAGCACTTTGGCGAGATGGTGACGGTCGACCTGAAGGAGAACGGGCAGAACATTGAGGTGACTGAGGAGAACAAGAAGGAGTATGTCGACCTGGTGACCGAGTACCGCATCTCGCGCCGAGTCTCGCAGCAGTTTGAGAGCTTCATGAGCGGCTTCAACGAGATCATCCCGCAGGAGCTCATCAACGTGTTTGACGAGCGCGAGCTCGAGCTGCTGATCGGCGGTATGTCCGAGATCGACGTCGACGACTGGCAGAAGCACACCGACTACCGCGGCTACAACCCTAGCGACGAGGTCATCGAGTGGTTCTGGAAAATTGTGCGCTCGTGGCCTGCCGAGCGCAAGTCGCGCTTGCTCCAGTTCACGACGGGAACCTCGCGTATCCCCGTCAACGGGTTCAAGGATCTGCAGGGAAGTGATGGGCCTCGTCGGTTCACGATCGAGAAGGCCGGCGAGATCACACAGCTGCCCAAGTCGCACACTTGCTTCAACCGTATTGATCTGCCGGCGTACAAGACGTATGAGAGCTTGGAGCAGAAGCTGACCATTGCGGTGGATGAGACGGAGGGCTTCGGGCAGGAGTAAGCGAGTGAGCGAGTCTGCGAGTGCACGAGCGCACGCAGTGCGCGAGTATCGCGAACTCTCACTCCCCACTGTTCATCTCCATCCCTTCCGTCATCGTCGCAATCCTCTTCGCCTCACCCTCTTGCACCCCACGATCCCACATAGACCCTTCCTTCCCTTGTACTCTTTCCAGCCGACCCTCGTTATCCGCGTCCAAACCATACCGCTTAATTTTTTCTCTCTCTTTATTTAGTGTATCCCGAAAATTGTCAGTAGAAACAAGCCATGCAGTGATGACCACGACCGAGGTGCGCCGAAGGCGCGCCGAGGGAGCAGAGCACGGCGCTGAAGGCGGCGTGCGTGAGTGCGATAGCGAGCGAAGCGAGCGTGTGCGTGTAATGAAGCCACGCTTGACTGCAGGTCGAGCTCAGCCTGTCGCCCATCCATTGCAGCCTCACTCTGTCCTTTCAAGCGGCCTGACTTCGTGCACCCCAACGCCGTGATTTAGTCTAAGGATACATGATGATACAATCTATCGTTTACTACTCCCAAACCCAGCGAATCCCATCATGGCCTGGATATCGTCCCCTCCTTCTCCCATCTCTACATCTCCCTGCCCATCCCCACCCACAGGCTTAGACTTAGGCCGTATCCCCATCTCCTCCTCATACGCCCGTCTCCTCTCCTCCCTCTTTCTTCTCCTCTCCTCCCGTCTCTTTTGCCGCCTAGCCTCCTCCTCAGCCTTAACCTCCTTGATCCTCTTTTCGAAATCATAATTCTTCGCGTCGACTTTGGCCTGGCTCTGTTCTCGAAGTACTCTGATCTTCTCCCGAACTTGCGCCAGTGTACTCCGGGCGACGTGGGTACTCTGGCCAAGTTTGCTAAGGTGGAAGCGAGAGTTCAGGTGGTCGACATAGGATAGCGAATCTTTGAAGGTCCGGTTACATAGCTCGCAGTAGAAGCCTGGGCCGCGGGTTGAAGACAACTGGGCCAAGGTGGTTTTGCCTAGGTTCGCGGTTAGGTTTAGAGAGGTTCGGGATTGGGCTGTTGAGGTTGGGGTTGGTTCGTCGCGGGGGATGAATTTCTTGCCTTGGGGTGTTAGCCATCATTCTTTCCAGTGCGCCGCAGTGTCCTCCGTGGTGGGATATCTCGACTCCTTCCTCTGTTCTCTCCGCTACCACCTGCCTCCAAGAGCTGTCGCCCCGCGCCCTGCTGCTCAATGGTCACTTCGCTGCCACAGCTCGCAACTCCTTGGGCTCGCTCTGCTCGCCTCATTTGCAAGCCTCCCTCACTCGGTGCTCACTGCACGCAGCGCTCGCAGCGCTCAGCTTTGTCTGCAGATCACTCGCTGCGCTCGCCCGCTCGTTCTTATCTCTCACGAGCTTCTGCGGAGCTCCACCGCGTCCACTCGCTCCGCTCGTTCACCTAGCTCGCCGCTCGCTTCGCTCGCGTCTCGCACTCACCCTCTCTCTGCGCCTTCTCCTTAGCCTTTGCAAACTCCCTCCCCTCCGCATCCTTCTGTCGCGCCTTGTCGGCCCATTCGGCCTTGTCCCAGTTTTTGCGCTCCGCGGACATTGTTGCTAGCCCGGGGTCAGAATCGAGCGCCTTGATAGTCCGGAGAGGTTGTCGCTGTTTTGTGGAGACGGAGTTGTCGCTGCTGCGGGCTGGTTGCGTGTGGTAAAACGTAGTGTTGTTGTTGGTCTTGCGGCTGAGTTCGGTTGGTGTTGAGATTGTGGAGGTCGGCATGAGGGTGGGATGTGGGTTTCCCACGGTGGTGTCTTAGTGGCGAATACCGGCCGGGTCTCAGGCTGTGTGGCTGGGATCTGCCCTGCGTCCTGGATGGCACGAAAGGCGTCGATTGAGTGGGTGCACTACAACCGGCTCTGCACTGACGGCAAGCTCTGTGTACCTCGTGGCTCTGAAGATGCCGGAGAGGTGACTACCGACTCTGTACATAACTCTCTTGCTCTCAGAATGACTGAGGCTGTCTAGCTCTGCGCGGTGTGGCGGTGGTCTCCTCGACTTTACCTCAGAGCTTTGGGAGTTAGGACTATCGTTCTGAGAACGGGGAGACGAGAGGGCTGAGAAGAGCGCGCTGGGGCACAACGGGCGGAAAGCCGATCACAGGCGAAGGTGCTCTCACGACTCTACGACCAGAAGCCGGCGAAACCTACTGCTTCGTGCCCCCGAAGTGCACATCCTTCGATGCTTGTCTCTCCCCAAAGACCAGGAAGAAACATTGCTCCAGGCATCGAAGTGGCAGCATACAAGTCTATCATTGTCGGTCATGCCACGAAACGGGACTCGGGAGACGTTATGGGCTGAAACGACCATTTTGGGGCTCAATAGGCAACCTCGCCGAAGATGGCGGACGATGAGGTCCGCTGCTCGCCATCGGATTTGGCGGAATTGGAAGTCCTTCAGAGACGGCGTCGTGTCATCACAAGTTGACAGAGCTGGGAAGAGCGACAGAAATTTTGAGACTAGCGAGGTTGTCACCGTGAACGGGAGCATTGGGGGCGACCTTGGGCTGAAACAAGCGTGCCGGACATCAGAAGGCCAGAACGCCGATTTCAGGTGAAAGTGCTCTTACGATGCTCGCAACTGGCGGCCTCGAACGTCCGCAAAGTTTCTCCTAGACGGTGCCAATGCTAAGTCTTAGATCAACAGCAATCAGATTCAGAATTACGAGATTGTCTTTGTGGACTCAAGGCACCTTCGGACTGAGACAACCGCTCTGGGGTACGCAAAGGACAGAACGCCGATCCCAGTGGACGGCCTAGATGCGTTCCTTGTGTAGCCGGCGGCACCGGGAGACATTAGCGTAGACACATGCATTGGTATCGTGATCGACGGCGAGACTCCAGACTTTTGACTGCCACTTGGTTCACTGACGGGGGTGAGTGACCGCCACAGAGTGGGTCGGGCTGCCAATCAAAACTGGCCTGTTATCTGTTCCGGCGAGCGTGCGGTCTCGAGATCGGCTCTTCTACGACTCTCCCTCGACCCTCGAGCCCATCAGACAGTCAACACATGCCTGGGGCATTGAGGACCGGCTCCGGCGAGCCGTCCGGCACCTCCGGCACTTGAGGTACGGCACAAGGCGGCGAGAAGAGGAAGAGTGGCACACAATTGACGCCAGCGGCGTCTGATTCCGGAGCGCCTTGCTTCCGATTCTCGTCTTGCTGCGATGTATTCCCCTCGAGGTTGTTTCCACATACCGCGCGGCTCTTGGCAAGGGGATGGATCGGCTAGACGCCTTTGCGCCTCTCGGAAGGAATTGCTTAGTCTGCCGGGTTTCGAGCACCTTCAGTATTGAGTGTGCTTTACTCGTGAACGTCCAGGCCACCACACGAGAGGGCTCGAGAGACCAGAGGTCCGTTAAAACCTCGGCTGAAGAATGGGCCGCGGCTGCCTTTCTCTCTGTGCTTCCGTCTTCTCTCCTTCCCTCCTCTGCCTTAGGGCATGAGAGAGGCCACCGGGTACGCTAATTCTCGCAGTCGTCTGCATGCCATGCCCTGCCATGCCACATTCACAAGTCTCAGATCCCCGGAGTCGCTTGGCTTTCAATCATGCAATGCTGATTGCTCTCGGCGCTCGGGGGAATACGTCCGACATGTCGGAGCAAAGCATGAACCCAGACATTATTGCCCAGGACATCACCTGCACAAGACACTGGAGGCGGAACATCAATGTTGATACCAGCACGAGTCAGGGCGCCCCTGGCCGCCTAGTCTATATACGGATTAGCGCGCTTTCGACCCAATTCTTGCCCTCTTGTTCCCCTGCTCTGGCCCTGGGTGGTGAATGCAAAGAGATCTACCGCCGTGAGGACTGTGTGGTCTCCCTACGGCTACGGCTGCCAGCTCCCAGGCAGCTGGCAGGCGGAGTCAGCGTGTGTACTCAGCGTGCTACAGTGAAGGAAGGAGAGACATGGGTTGGACTGCCCGCAGTCGTCGGGCAGATCGCCCCCACTCCATGCTCACCACATGCTGCATGCACATGTTGCATACCTCGCAATTCTCCCTCTTGCTTTCTGGCCACATCTCACCTCATCCATCCGCTGCGCATAGATTACTGATAGGCAGCGAACTCTTGCTCGCTTCCTCGCCGCGACCTGCGGACTCACCGCTACACACTTAATCTCTCGCTCGCCCGCTCAACCGACTACTTCTTACGCTCTTTTCGCCTCTCTTACCCCCCGGACATTTCCATCGCTCTTCCATCTTCCATCCGCGCGACCTCCCCATTCACACCCTTCTCGACTTTTCGCGCCTCATCCACCCGCCCTCAAACGCAGCTGGCAGCGACACCATGCTCGGCCTCATGCGGGGCCGCACCCCGCTCACAGCGATCTCAACGATGATCGTCGTGATCGTCGCGATGTTGACTTTGGGCGCCGCGACCGCCTCGGCCGATGACTCCGGTCTGCTCGGCTTCATGGTTATGAACAAGCAACTGACAGAGTGCGGCAATGTCGAGATCGAGTGGGAGAATGGCGTCCCGCCGCTCTACATCACTGCCATCGTGAGTGTCTCGGTTGCCACATTACGCGTTGTGGCCACCTGGTGCAATTGCTTCGCCGCCTGCGTCTGTCTCGGCCGCTCTACTGACACCAACAGCCCGCATTCCATGTTGCTCATAACATCACTATACCCGAGCAAACACAGAACACAACGGGAGGCAAGCACTCCTTCGCTGTGCCTTGTAAGTGGCCCCTACCTCCCTCATCAACCTGCCCTCCGCGGTCTGGTGGCCCCTTTGTTTCCCCTCGGCCTCGGCTGTCTCAATTCCGCCGTGTGCTTTCGCGTAGCGACTAGTCTGACTTTAGACCCTGCCGGCACCAGCGTCGTCTTCATCCTGTCCGACGCGGACGGCTTCGCGGTAAGTACTCACACCGGGGTTGCATGCAACAGGCCGCTGACATCATAGACTGGCGGCGTCTCTGAGATCTTCAAGATCGGCGCTCGCACCAATGTCGACAACTGTGATCTGATCCCCGCCTCGCCGCCATTCAATTTTGACATGACGCCCTCAACGAAATTTGTAAGCGTGAGTTGAGCCAGAATAGGAACCCTTGGATCCCCGGCTGACATCAGCAATGCGAAAATATCAACTTCGTCTGGGACTCGGACCAGGCGCACGACGGCGCGTATGTCACTGGTGTCATTCCCAACGGCGAGGTTATCCAATGGTACACCGAGGCGAGCAAGCACCGGACCGGCTGGACTGTCAACATGGCCGCGGGAACGCAGGTCATCTGGGCCGTGTGGGACGGACAGGGCAACCAGGGTGGCACGAGCGACGTCTTCACCGTCGGTGACGGTGACGACTTCTGTCTCGTCCAGCCTTACAGCTCGACGCCGGCTTGGTCTCCGACAGGAGACGGCTCAAGGGAGACCGCGACCAGCACGCACACGCACACGAACGGCGTCGTGACTGTGACAGCCATCCCGGACCCTCGACCCAAGAACGCCGCGGATCTCTCGGGCGGTGCAATCGCGGGCATTGTCGTCGCCGTTGTGGTTGTCGTCCTGATATTCCAGGTCGTCTTCCTCTGGTTCTGCTGCCGGCGGCAGATTCGCGCCTTCCTCGCCAACCGCAAGCAAGAGAAGGAGCGCGAGCGCAACCCCGAAGTCGACCTGTTTGAGACTGGCGGCACGAACATGACAAGCCTCAGCGGTCGCAATACTCGCACCGTCGGCGGACCTATTACCGTCAACCCTTTCGACGACCCGAGTGCCACCACCATTTCGCCTTTCACGGGAGGATCAGAGTGCCCCAGCCCCATCAGCCCTGTTGGCTCGACGTCAAGAAGCCCCTTCTCTCCAGTCCACCCGACGCAGCACTCGTACTTCCTCACATCACAGGGCTCAAGCTCGGGAGGCTCAAGGGTGGAAGAAGATTCGGAGCGCTCAGTTGTTGCTTCGGCCGGAGAGGAGCCGGTTCGTCCAACCCTCAAGGCGCAATTGACGGCCACGAACCTAAACGACGGATCGCTCGCGCCGTTGTACGTGGACGGGCTGCCGCCGCCAGTGGCGCCGAGAGGTGGCTTCCGACGTCATCAGGACGCTGGCCGCATCAATGTTGAGCCCGAGGTTGAGGACCTGCCGCCTAACTACGATCCGGAGTGGGAGCGAGACCGGGTATGAGGGAAAGAAAAGGCGGGCCCTGCTTCGCGTTGCTGAAATCACTGCGCTTCTTGCGTCGAGTGTTCTCCCTACTGTCTCATTAGTCTTCTCTCGCATCTCCGGTCAGTGTCAGTTTCAGTCCTGCCGGCAACCTGATCTGTCCACACACGGCTTATACCCAACTGTATTCCTTCCTAGTCTTGAGTGTGTCAGTAACTTGGCACATTTACACATGAATCACTGTAGCATTGACCGGGTGACGGCTACCGGGCCGTCGGGCCGGACATATCAGAAGCATCTCTCGCGCGCTGACTTCGACCAGGAGAAGCTTTCGCTCATGCTGGTGCGAGGAGGCATCGGCTTAGCTCAGCAGTCTGGACGTAACGGTTCGCTCCGGCAGCGAAGTTGGAGCGGACGCTAGTGGTGTAGTAAGCCAAATCGGTGCGGTCAGCTGTCCAGCGTGCTAGCCCATCTGGTGAGACGAGAGGACCGACTGGGTTCGTCGCTTTGACTCTAGTGTGCGGGAACTTGTCCGCATGATCAGACGCGTGTATTTTATGTGTAGCGTGAGGTTATGTCTCGCCGGCAGACTCTGCCGAACACTGGATTGTTTGTTGTCATGGTGCGATCAAAGTCGACAGTCTATTGTGCTTGTTGGCGAGGTCGGTCGTGCGAGCGATGAGGACGACGCGATGCATTATTGTTAGCATGTAATGGGTGGCGCGAAAGGTGACTGTGCCTGCCGTCTTTGGCTGGGTGCGCGCGCCGTTGTCCGGTCCACTCGGCGCCAGCCCGCAACCACGGCCACGCGTCGGACGCACGGCACGCTACAGTGAGCGGCGGCGAGTCGTCTATTGTCCGTGCCGAGTGAAGTCTCCTCGCTCGCCGGCTCAGGACCCGGTCACCCACCCACCCACCCACGGCCGCCCACTGCTCGCTCACCATCCTTTAGCCCTCCAGCCCTCCCTCACCCTTCCTCCCGCATCGACCACGACACGACCTAGCTGAAAGTCCTGGGCGTACTCTTCTCTTCCATTCATACATGCTTCCCTCTCGCTCTCCCCGTCTTCTCTTAAAGACATCCTCACGCACGCAATCGCTCCGTAGTACGCTCATCCCCCGTGCGTCTGCGTCCGCAAGCGTACCCTTCTCCTACTCCTCTCCACTCCGACTCTCCTCATTTCATCTCGGTCACGGTCACTCGACCACCACCACCACCCACGCCGCCGCCCTCTACCACACGCACAGCAAGCGCACGGCTTCGACTCTTCTTTGCTCCGCCCAGCTCGCGTCGGCGTCTACCCCCTCGCTGCAGCGTCTCCGCACTCCGGTCCCCGTCTCGCTAGCGTCCCAAATCCGGTCCGCGAGCTCTCAGGCACTTGCCGAACAATCCATCTCGTACGTCCAACACTAAGCCAGCCAGGCAGAAGCACATTAGAGATCGAGATCGAGATCTCAGGCCAGATCTCCCGCAGCCAGATCCGCAGCTCCCAACCATCCCCCATTGTCCGTTCCATGACGCGGACTCGGCCATGGCTTACTGGTCTCGCTCTGTCTGGCTCGTTGCCTTTGCCGTCTTGCTCATCGCTCTCGTGTACAGGCGCTCCGACGACGGCTTCATCTCCCCGCCCGCGTTCACGGCCAACCCGAGCCCGATCATGACGCTCGCTCCGCCAGAGTTCCCGCCCCCGCCACCCATTCCGCAGGCTGACGGGCCCGTCGAGCTCAAGCTCCCCCCGACCGAGGATAGACCGCATCGGTACTTTGTCCTGCCTAATGGGCTCGAGGTCATTATTGTCTCGGACCCGAAGGCGGACAAGGCCGCCGCATCGATGGACGTCGGTGTCGGACACCTGTCCGACCCGGACAACCTTGCCGGCTGCGCTCACTTCTGGTAAGCTAGGACATAACGCTCTGTAGCTAACGAACAGCGAGCACCTCATGTTCATGGGCACAAAGAAGGTGGGCAGACACGAAGCAGCAGAGATGCTAGCGGCAACAGACGCAGAAGCAGGCGCTGCCGAAGAAGCTGCACAGGCACAAGGACATCGCTCACACGACACAGTACCCCTCGGAGAACGAGTACTCGTCCTACCTGAATGCGCACAACGGACACTCGAACGCCTGGACGGCCATGACGTCGACCAACTACTACTTTGATGTCGCACCCGATGCCCTTGAGGGCGCGCTCGACCGCTTCTCGGGTTTCTTCTATGAGCCGCTCTTCTCCGAGGATTGCACTGAGCGCGAGATCAACGCTGTCAACTCGGAGCACAAGAAGAACATTCAGGGCGACCTCTGGGTAAGCGTAGTCTTGCAGTCAGTCATGCTGACATCGCAGCGATTCTTCCAGCTTGAGAAGTCGCTGTCCAAGCCGGGCCACGTCTACGGCAAGTTCGGCACTGGCAACCTCGAGACGCTGTGGGAGAAGCCTCGCGCCGACGGACGGGATCCGCGCCAGCAGCTGATCGAGTGGTGGGAGAAGGAGTACTGCGCGCGGCGCATGAAGCTCGCCGTCGCGGGCCGCGAGGACCTCGACACGCTCGAGAAGTGGGTGCGCGAGCGCTTCGACAAGGTGCCCGTCCGCACCGAGGGACGACCGCCTACTGGCCCGGAAGGCGTGCACATCACCTTCTCGGAGCACCCGTTCGGACCTGAGCAGCGAGGCGTGAGTGTTTGCTTTAGCACGGTGCATTGTTTGCTGTGCTATTGTCTATCCTGGTCCCTTTTGTGTGACGCAGTCGCTGATCGTCCTCTCAGGTTGTCAACTTTGTCAAGCCCGTTCGCGAGGTTCGCGCGCTCGAGATCTCGCTTCCGACCCCGGATCTCGCGCAGTTCCGCGGCACCAAGCCGCTCAACTTCCTGGCCCACTTCATCGGGCACGAGGGGCGGGGCTCGCTGCTGTCGTACCTCAAGAAGAAGGGCTGGGTGAACCTGCTCCGTGCAGGACCGTCGCACGAGGTGCCCGGCTTTGGCTTCTTCAAGATCAACATTGAGCTGACGCCCGATGGACTCAAGCACTGGCGGGATGTGGCTATGGTTGTGTTCAAGTACATGAACCTGCTGCGGACGACTGAACCGTCTCAGACGGCGTTCGAGGAGATGGCCAAGATCGCGAACATCAGCTACAAGTTTGCCGAGCGCGGTCGTGTGCGCGACTACGTCACGCGGCTGACGGGATACATGCAGGACCCGTACCCGCGCGACGAGATTGTGAGCGGGCAGTGGCTGCTGGGCGAGTGGGACCCGGAGATTATTCGCAAGACGTGCCAGCTGCTCGACCCGGAGCAGGCGATGATCACGGTCGTGACGCAGGAGCTGCCTTCCGACGTGACCTTCACGTTTGACCAGAAGGAGGCAATCTACGGCACAGAGTACCACCAGGAGCGCCTGTCTACCGAGTTCATCACCGAGGCGAAGGGTGGCAAGGCGATCCCCGAGCTCTTCCTGCCCGGTCCGAACGAGTTCATCCCCGAAAACCTAGACGTGACGAAGCTCGACGTGTCTGAGCCGGCGATCCGGCCCGAGCTGCTGCGCGACACGGAGATCTCAAGGCTGTGGTACAAGCAAGACGACCGGTTCTTCCTGCCCCGCTCAGTGGTGTATGTCGAGCTCTTCTCCCCGCTGCTGAACGTCACCCCACGCAACGCAGTCATGGCCCGCCTCCTCGCCGACCTGTTCACAGACTCAAACAACGAGGACACGTACGACGCCGAGCTCGCCGACCTGTCTTTCGGCATGTACTACAACGCCGACGCGTTCACGTTCGCCATCTCAGGCTTCACGGACAAGCTACCCCTCCTTCTGGAGAAGATGGTGACAAAGTTCCTCAAGTTTGACATTGACCCAGAGCGCTTCAAGCGCATCGTGGACCGCAACATGCTCATGTGGCGCAACTTTGCGCTTAGTGACCCGTATCACGTTGCCCACTTTTGGCACTCGTATGTCACCACGCCGAATGTGTGGACGCATGAGGAGAGGATTCACGAGGCGGAGCGTGAGTATCTGACGACCGAGGCCGAAGGCCGAGGGCGGCTGATCAGCCGGCCAGGTGCCGGGTAGATCATTTGAAGACTGCCCAGCTGGCCGACTGATTCGCTGCGACGCCTAGCTGCCATGTATGGCAACAAGCACACAGCTGACCCCCGCAGACATCACGCTCGAGGACGTCAAGGCGTTCGGACACGAGTTCATCAAGCGCGTTTACTTTGAGACGCTGGTCCACGGCTCTCTCGACGCCGCCGGCGCCAAGAAGATCCAGGACATGCTTGAGCGTGTGATTGCGCCGCGACCGCTGGCGCCGGCCGAGAAGAGGCGCTACAGGGAGCTCCTCCTGCCTCCTAGTGAGTAGACCTACGCCAGTCCGGCGAAGCCGGGATGGCGACATCCCCTCGACGGTGCTCCTGCCCGACATGCAATTCAACCAGAGGTATCGAAGAAGAGCGAGCTGACATTAGACTCTGAGCACATCTGGGAACGCCCCGTCAAGAACCCGGTCGAGACAAACTCGTGTGTCGTGTACTGGGTCCACGCGTGCGACAAGACGGACCCCGTCTCGCGCATGAAGGTTGCGCTGTTCTCGCAGATCGCCTCAGAGCCAGCCTTCAACGTTCTGCGCACGAAGGAGCAGCTCGGCTACATCGTCAGTCTGGCCGGAACGCCCATGGGTGTCCGCGTACTAGTGCAGTCGGAGAAGACGCCTGCGCACGTTGAAGGGCGGATTGAGGCCTTCCTCTCTCAGTTCCGGGAGACGCTCGCAAGTCTGTCCGACGAGGAATTCGACCGCCACCGGCAAGCCCTGATTGACAAGAAGCTCGAGCAGCCGAAACACCTCGCCGGGGAAACCAGGCAATTCTGGCGTCACATGGTCTCGCGCGACTACGAGTTCGGCAAGCAGGCAACGGACATTGCCGCGCTGCGCAAACTGACAAAGGAAGACGTGCTGGCGATGTTTGACGAGAGCATCAACCCTGCGAGCGACAAGCGCCGAAAGCTGAGTATGCACCTCAAGAGCCAGGTCAAGCCTGGCGCTGTGTTCGATGTGGCCACGCTGCCATCCATCGTGGTGAAATTCACCGAGGCGGGCATCATCGCCGACGAGGACGAGGTGCGCGCGCTGATTGAGTCTAAGCCTGATGTAGAGGCTGTGAGGAAGTTTGGCCACGCGCTGGTCGATCGTGGATCGGCGACAGAGGAGAAGAAGGCTGAGCTCCGACGGTTCCTTGACGAGCAGCTACAGGGAGAGGAGGAACAGGACGAGAGCAAGCTCCTCAAGAGCAGCAACGTGTTCATCGACGATGTGGATACGTTCAAGAGCCAGCTTGACCTCAATAAGGCTGCGCTGCCGCTGGAGCCGCTTTGTCCTTCCAAGATGTAGAGCGCTTCGGCATCTGGGAGGTGAAGGAGGGTGAAGGAGGGTGAAGGTAGGAGGCTGAGTGATAGAGATAGACTGTAGAGTCGGGGCAGAAGAGGAGTAAGTGGGGAGGGTCGGACAGTATCATGTCATATTTTCATATTATACCAATGTCACAATTGCTTCACTCGAGCTGTCACATCACATCGCGCCTCAGCGACTCGTAAGTCGTGACCGAGTGCCTCTTGGACTATAGGCTCCGGACACTGCTCAGTACATCGGACTTCCTGATCACATGGGAGAGATACCTGACAGCTTTCTCTGTATTGTCTCTGTCCGTGAAGCTGTGCGACGTTGGCCTCCAGAGAAGAAGGTAGAGAAATTCTCATTTGGACAGCGGGAGGGAAGAAATGCGGTTGCCCATTCCTCTGCCCTCAACCCTCCAAAGAAAATGATGTACTCACAGGACCACCACCGTCTGGTGAAAGCCATGCAGTCATATACTGTGATCTGTGTGCCACACTGAACCGAGCAACACTTGGAGCTGCCCTCTGACTCTTGTCTATCAGCACGTTCCAGACCCAAGCAATGCCCATTCCCAGTGGACGAGCGCCGGTCTAGCCAAGTCATCACTGTGACCGAGGGCTGTGTACAGGCGTGCAAGCCTCTTCAAGTACTTCAAGTTGACTACCCTGTCCAAGCCTCTCTGATTGCTTCAAACTGACAACTCAGTGTCATGTTCGGCACGACGCTTTCCGGACATTGACTGCCCACTGGCGTCTTCATGATTCTCTGCCACGCGGCAATCGACGCTACAATCTCTCCTCCGCCATGCTACCGCCATGGTCAAAGGCATAGACAGCGATGGGGACCGTAATCAACACTCCGCGGTCCACCCTCGCTCCCGGCAGCATGCGGCGCCCAAAGAATTGCTTAGATATGCATTGCCTAGTCTACCATCATCCTACCACTGCTACCTCTACAGGCCCAGTGATCGCGTCGCGTCGCTTCGCTCCGCTCCCACTATATTGCAGAGCGGTCGCTCGCTTCGCTTCGCTCGCTCCCGCTTCTGCTTACCTGTAGAAGTGGTCGCTCTGCAGGTTCGCCGCAATCTCCGCCTCGGCCTTGTCGCCGTTGCTGAGCAGCTTCTCCTTGTTGTACAGCAGCTCCTCGCGCGTCTCGGTCGCGTACTCGTAGTTCTGCGTCTCGACAATGGCGTCGACGGGGCACGCCTCCTGGCAGAAGCCGCAGTAGATGCACTTGGTCATGTCGATGTCGTACTTGGTCGTGCGGCGGGAGCCGTCCAGACGCGCCTCGGACTCGATCGTAATGGCCTGCGCGGGGCAGATGGCTTCGCAGAGCTTGCACGCTGACGTTAGCGACGAGGCCGTAGGCCGAGGAGATGACGGCTCGAGTGAGCGAGCGGAGCGAGTGAGGGAGTGAGTGTAGTAGGGTGTCACTCTGAGTGGGCAGCCAGACAAATCAGGTCACAACTCTAGCCGTTCCAGGGCCTGGCATGTCCGAGCTCTGCCAGCGAGCCTGACGCCGAAGCGATCACGCCGGTGACATCAACGGACTGCGGACTTGACTCAGCATTCCGTGAGCCGCCGAGGTGGCCACTCCGGACAGCACCATTCAAACCATCGGGCTGAGCCTCCACGCCTTGACAGGCTCGTTATCGGAGATCGATGAAGCGCCGCGCCGATAGGACGCAGCTCAGGAGCTTCGTCTAGATCTGCCAGTGATGGCGATCAGAGTTTTGGGGAGTCAGAGACGAGTGGATGCAAACCGGGCTATCCTCGCTTCGCTCGGAGCGTCCACTTGCGCACCCCTCGCTCCGCTCGGAGCGTCCACTTGCGCACCCCTCGCTCCGCTCGGCGTGCGCTTTATGACCGTCGCACTCCGCTCGCTTCGCTCGCTCCATACGACTTACCGATACAACGCTCCTCGCCATTAGGGTACCGGCGCAGAGCGTGCTCGCCACGGAAACGCGGCGACAGAGGACCCTTCTCGAACGGGTACATGATCGTGTAGGGGTCGCGGAAGAACTGCTCGAGGACGATCCAACCGCCTGGAAGTCAGCTGGGCTCAGGCGTACCATGATAGAAGCTGGGCGAGGACTATCGACCGGTTTGTGGGACTGGGGCGGGGACCGGCGAGGAAAAGGACATCGGAGAGGTCGTGGAGTGAACACCATAACTGTCGATCTCAGACATGTTGCGATGTCCTAATAGACCGACGAGTGTTGCTCGGCCTAGGAGGACGGCGTCCACGTCAACTGAGGCTGATGCCGGCGACGTCGGCGAGAAGAGAGGATGCTCAGTAGTCCCCATCACCGACTCCGAGACCTATACTCCATCCGATGTCTTCGCCCACTCCAATCCAGTCCCAAGTCCGATCAACACACACCAGCCGACAGTTCCAGTCCTCGCCCTCCGCCGTCGACCTCAGCCCTGCGGGCTGCGGCCAAGGCGTCGGGCTGCGGTCTACTCACCACGAACAATCTCCGTAAAGAAGAACAGCTGCGCCGCCTTGTCAATAGCAGACGGTCCGTTGCTGTACTCGTTCTTCTCCTTCGGTGCGGCCATGCGGTTTGCGCTCGAGACCGAGAACGCGCGGGCGCTCATCGTGATCGGGGTGGAGCGGGCCATGCGCGGCGCCGTGAGGCCGAGGCGCGCGAGGGGGCGGGACATTTTGGAGAGCTGAGCTTTGTATATGTCTACAACAAGTCTCGCTGGCTTGCTTGAGACCGTGAATCACCTGCGACTGGACTGGTGCGGCACACTGGCTGGCCGAGGGAGGAGGACGCCTGGGCTGACGCTTGACGGCGGAATTATGGAGGACCGCGGAGTGTGGCTCACGTCTCCTCGTCTTACGTAACGCAGTGAAGGCCAGTCAGGTTGTCGCCATAAGACAGCAGGCCAGGCACGGTCATACCGGGTCAGAGGGGTGAGGGCGAATCACAGGCGGTGAGATTGTCGCTGGAGAGCGCCACGTGAGGATGATGTGGGTGGTACTAACACCATTTGGCTGTTTGCTGCCTGGCTGACATCGCTTGAGTGATTGCAGCTGACGCACAGCACATCTCAGTGTAGCCATCAGCTGACACTGATACTGCTGTCGGCGCAGACCGGATGCATCATGCTACTATGGAACGGTATCGAAGTGTGTTGCAGAGAATTTATAAGTGACAAAGGAAGCGAAATGGCATGCGTACAGGTTGCTGAGTGAAGTGTGATGGGTTCTGCGGCTTGAATCTGGGTGTGTCTCGATGTACAGTCAATTAGCTGGCTTGGTTTAAGGCTACGGTCACTCCGTGCCCAGGTGCGTCAGAGCGACGCGCCTCTTCTTCTTCGGCTGCTCCGCCTCGGCTGGCGTCTCGCGCTTCGCCGTGGCTTCGTCGGCGGACGACTCGGATACGCGGCGCACGGTAAACTCTGCAGGCTCGTCCGCCGGCGTGGGCAGGGGCTGGTCGACCGACGACACCGAGCTCGAAGCCGGCCTGTGACCAGCGCCAAAGCGCGGCGGCGGTATCGGCGCACTCGAGGCAACAGACGACTCGCGCTCGCTACGCGGCGGGGCTGGCGATGTGCGCATGGTCGACACACTGGGCGAGTGCGGCATCGGCGTGCTGGGCGTGGCGCCGCCGTGCGACTGCGCAATGGCCGCCAGCTGACGGTGGTGCTGCTGCGTCGGGTGTACCGTGCCCAGCTCGCCCAGGTCGAACACGACAAGTGAGCAATAGCCGTCCGCACTCGACAGCAGCATCGACTGGCCGTCGGGTGACCACGCAATGTCTGTGAATCCAGCGTAGTGCAGGCCCTTGAAGATGGCCACGGGGCCGGCCTGCTGCGTGTCGTACAGCAACACTGCGTCCTGGCACGCCACGGCGTAGAGCAGGCGATAAGGCAGGGCAAAGACGCTGTTGAGCGGCTTCGTGTCCTTCGCAGCGGCTGTGCCTTCCTTGGGCGGTGGCGGGGGCATCTGCAAAGAGACATGGACCGGGCCCGGGTTCGAGCGATCCAGGGTCACCTGCTTGGGTTCAGCTGGAGCCGAGGAAGGCGACGCTGTACGCAGGTCGTAGAATATCGGCGAGAATCGGATCGCCACAGCCGCTGTCTTGTGTCCGGGAAGGTGCGCTATCGGATTCCGCGCGAGGTTCGCACGAGAGTAGATGAACACTGTCGGGCGCCCAGAGTCGACCGTCTTGGGGCGGTTGGCGGCGGGGTTGCCGTCGACGCCGTCAGTCGATAGTGAGCGAGCGGCCATCATCGGCGATCCCTTGAAGATCTGGTCCTCAATCTGGCCCGCAGGGGTCAGGAGCAGGCTGCCGTCAGGGGAGAACGTGAGACGGCGGAAGAATCGCGTGACATTCTCCTCCGCGTACAGCCGCTGAGTGATCGACGCTGGCGGCGCGACCTGTCGGATGGCGGGCAGGGGCGGTATCGGTGATGGAGAGCGGCCGCGGCCAAGCGCCGTCACACTAAGAGCTGGGGAAGCCGCTTGCTGAGACGAGAATGAGGATCGGCGCGAGCTCGCTTTTCCAGAACTCGGCGGCGGGTTCATGCCCGCGTTTGCGTTCGGTGTAGGAGGCACAGAGATGCTCAACGGCGTCGCAGGCTGCTGCGGGGCCGAGGCATTCTGCCCACCGTTATTGTTATTGTTCGATGACTGATGCGGGTGCTCGGTAAGCTCCGACGCCGAGGTCATCACCGAGCCAGCTTCTGATGCATTCGACCCGCGACGCCCCAGAGATGGCCGAGGCAGTGAAGGGAAAGAGGGCGTACGCGAGTGACGAACTTCCATGCGATTCGTTCTTGAAACAGGATGAACCTCCGGGACACCATTGCGCAGTGAGAACGAGTTGACGTGCACGGTTCTGTTATGAGGTCAGCATATGCTGCGTGCGCTGCGTAACGCCTGTGCGACTCACCGATCGCTGCTTTGCGTAGCAATGAACTCGTTCAGAGGGTCCCAGTCCACTCCCTGCACAATGTGCGAGTGCTCTCGCAGCGCAAACACGCACTCGCCTGATGGTGTCAGCTGGATACTGTCATAAAAGCTGTCACTCCACTCACCCGTCGAGGCCTTCCAAATTGTAGCGGTGTTATCAGTGGAGCCGGCAATGATAAACTCCCCGTCGGGAGACCAAGCAATGTCCAGGACGTGCTTGTTCGTTACCCTAGTGGTTGTTAGTGTCATTACGTTACGAATTGACCCACTGAAGCATCTTCTGTGGTCGCCAGTGCTCCTTGTCCGGCACTTCCTCTGCTGCTTCACCAAACGTCGCAGTCGGCCGGTCCGACGGGACCCAAAGGATAACGTTGCCATCTTTGCCAAGTCAGCCTAATGCAGTAGTAGTAGTTGCGTAGGGCAACCGATCTGTGCTCACCATCACTAGCCGAGGCAAGGATCTGGCCATTCGGTGAGAAGCGCACACAGTTGACAGCTGCCGTGTGCTTCGAGAGCGTCGCAAGGTACTCGACTCGCGGAGGGTGGGGGGTCACCTCCTGCCCTGTCAGAGCGGCGTGCGTTTGTGCTGCGACGGTGGGGATGTTGGGATGCACCATCCATAGCTGAGGAAGGGTCAGTGCTGTGAAAATAGGCAAACAGTGGAAGGGAATTTGGGAGGGAGGTGACTCACGCGGACCTTGAAGTCACCACCGCAAGTTGCCAAGCGGTACTGGCGGATAACAGGGGTCTTGTCCGCTTTGTCCTCATCCTCCGAACTCGTTGGAAGCAGGCGCTTCAGTTGCGTGGCTGGTAGCGGTTGAAAGTCGCACGAGTAAATCGCCTGGGTTTCGTGCCAGCTGGGAAGAGGGTCAGCCAAATCCATAACCCACAGGTAATGACGTCTTTCGGCTTCCAGTAAACGCGTCTTGATTCCGCATGGCGACGCGTTTTCCATGCAGCGAATGCGTCGAGACGGTTCCAGGAAGAGCACTCACGCGATTTCAATGACCTTTGGCCGCATGGTGGAACGATGCGGTGGGGGATGTGGAGTTGTTGAAAGGGGGTCGTGAGTTGTGGGGGGTATAGATATCGGAGCCGACTGTCAATCACCCCCTGATCCTGATCGTAGGTCCTGGATGACGGTTGACTCAAGAATTAAGGAATAATTGACGTACGCGGTATGATCGCGGGCGGGCGGGCGATTGGAATGGAATGCTCGGCCTGGATTTCACAAGCCAATGTCACGGAACGGCACACGGGGCCAGAGCTGGCATTCGCAGCTCGGCTAGCTTCGCTGTGTGTTGCAGTGGTCTTGTGGTCTTTAGTCTTGTATCACCGACCGGGATAGTTCGAAAAGGCCGGAGGGGCGCGGAGTTCTGGTGATTCAAAGTGCGGCTTGTACTACTGCTGCGCCGTGAATCCTGAGCCGGAAGGATATACCGGTCGGCTGTCCTTTGACACAAGTAGTGTGAGAGCGAGCGAATTCTGAGGCGGAGGCGGTGGGTAAGTGGGTGGGTCGGACCTGAGTCGCGAGTAAGACGGAGGGAGGGAAGCCGAAACGGATCCGTCGAGGGCGGAAAGGAGGGGTCGGCGGCTCGAGGGGACGAGGGACGGAGTCTGTGTTGCAGCGGCTGGTCGCAATGACGGTTCAGAGGGGTCCGCGAGTTGGTTCGATCCTGTCCGCTCTAGATGAGGAGAAAAGGTTAGGCCTTGGGAGGAAGGGAGGGACGAGGCAGGAGGCAGGGAGGGATGACGAAAAGTTGGGTAGGCTGAGAGGCTGAGAGAGGCTAGGCTAGGCTGGGCTAGCGGGCGGGCGTGGCTAGGAACTGGCGGTTGGGTAGGTAGGTGGGACGGAGGGAGGGAGGGAGGAAGTTACGGTGCTGCCCGTGCGTATCTACGCAACAGGAAGGGTAGGCTGTCGGGGCTTAATTAAGAGGGCCTTGAATGACGAGTACGAGGAGGTCGAGGTGGATGGCAGAGTGGGACGAGGAAACAACAAGGGAGGCTTGAGGGTGCAGGACAAACAACAATGGTGTGAGCAGAGATGGAGATGAGGTGAGCTGTGCGGTCTGACGTGCTCGTCAAGGAGGCTAGTGCTATGCAGCTATGAGACCCGATCCGGGGTTGGGTTTGTGAGACGTCAGACGTGAGACATCGGCGATGCAGACATGAATGGGCCGGAACTATGCAGAGAGCTAGTTGCGAGAACGCCGAGCCAAGGCGGCCAGGAAACCATGAGACCGCAAGGGCAGGGCAAGAGAAGGCAAGGGGCTATGGGGCTACGAAATGCAGGAAGCAGGAACGGCGACGACGAGCAGGTGACATGGAGATGGGTGGGTGGATGCATATGGTTCAGGTGTCAGGAACTCTTAGCATAGGATCATAGGAACTGAACCTCTTGGTCAAGCGCGCTTAGAAAGCGGATGATGGCGATTGAGGTTGAGATTGAGATTGAGGGCGGAGGTTGCAGAGGGCGGAGAGCGAGGGGGGGGAGGACCTCGTGCCGTGGCCTGCGCGGCTTGCGAAACCGTAAAGCCCACGCACGATACGATTAGTAGTGTCGCCCGTGGACGGCCGGGGACGCCGTCTGCCGTTGACCGTCTGCGTACGTCTACATCGGGCACCCGTGCAAGAACGGATCAGGAGAACAGGAGACGGGTCCGTCGGACCTGCAGATTGTGGGATCGAGGATTGCCACGACCGACGGCCAGGATTGCAGCGCACGCAGCACAAGATGACTGGACAGGATGACAGGATGACAGGTTGCGCACGACGACGCCCCGGTATCCAGGACCAGGCTTCGAGTATGATCCTGTTTCCTGCACAATCTCCTGCATCAGCGGTCTGCGCAGATTGCGAAAGCGCCTCGTTTGGAAGTGAATCGGCGCCGTCGGACAACAATGGATCCCTGCATTGGCTGCATTGGCTTTGTGCATAGTCCCACCCTTCGCTCGCACTTGGCTCCTTAGATGTCCTGAACCCCGACACCGGGCTTCTCGACCTCACTGCAGCCTCTCGCTCGGCTTGATCAGCTTGGGGACTGATCTCGAAAGCCTTGTCTCGTTCGCACCCCTGTTCAGCCAGCAAGCAAGAAGCCGGCTACTCAGCTACTCAGGCCGCTGTCACGATGAGAAGAATACCTGGCTGCTAGCTGAGATTGTGCGGTCATGCCTTGCCATGATCCTCGGGTGCCCTCTTTACCCCGGAAGCCACGTTTGGCCCCAACGAGGACCTCGGGACTTGACTCAGCAGCGACCAGCGACTAGTGACCTCAGTTTGATATTCGATGAGGTGTCCCTCTGCTACACGGCCGGCCCTGGTAGCGCTTCTCGCGCAATTCGAGATAGGCAAGTTGATAGCTGAGAGCAGAAGTCTAGGCGCGGTCGTTTGCGTCCACATGCGCTCAATTAGACGCCTAGCAATTGCATAAGATGGCATGTGTGTGCTTAGGATCGCATGTCAAGGATCTCACTCCTTTCTGCAGATCAAGTTCCGTTCCTGCGCTTACACTCGCACTTACGCTTGGCAAGAACTCTACACGGTTGTTTCCTTGATTCTGCCCTTCCCAGATCCTGACCTCCTGAAGCCTCCGCCATGCCGCGCAGGAGCGACCATCGTGGCCAGTGGCGCCATTGCCGAATGGCCTGAGACGGGGCCCTCGCTCCGACTTGCATTTACACCTCTTCCGATCCGATGCACTCGAGCCCCTCTTCTTTCTTGCTACTTCGGCGTGTGCTCCGTCGTCACGATCACGAATCGAGGGGCTCTACTCTGGAGAGATCGAAGGAGCGATCGGTTCGCAGGCTCTTGTCTCTGCTCAACTCAGGTTCATCTGGTTCCTGGCCGTCTGCTGACGCTGACGCTGACGACTGGGCCCTGGCCAGCCTTGCAGCCTCGCCGATTTGGCTGGGACCCTGCGTCGGTCAACCCCTTGATGCCCTTGAGTCCTGCCAGCCATGCCACCAGCCAGCAAGCCAACGCGTTGGAGCTATGCAGTCCATGCGTTACTCAAGTCCCGGCTTCGACCGGCAAAGTTGACACAAGGCTGGCACTGGCCTCGGCATTCAATGATGCGTCGTGCAGCTGAACGAGGTCTGCTGATGCGCAAACTATAGTTGACAGTGCTAATCCCATCCTCATTAGCGGGACCTTTTCGCTCATTAGCACACGTCACCTAAGCAAGCTAATGTAATGTTTTCGCGCCTGACCTTTCTCATGTCCGCGCTTCAGCCACGCGGCTCCAAAACAAAAACACGCGTCTCATTGCGCCCCCTCCTCCACCCCTCCTGCGCCCGGTACCGGTCCAGTCAACCAGCCTGGACCTGGACATTTTCATGACATCGCGTCGGGTCTGATATCAGCTGACATTGCGTCTTCCTCTTGCCACACTTGACTCTAACACTCTACACACACGCAACATGGCTGAAGGAGAACACGACCCGTTCCAGGGACACGGCGAGGAAGATGAGGAAGACTACGAGCTCGCCGGCCCCATGGTGGTGGCAAAGTTGGAGGTACGCGTCCACATGGCCTGAGCTATATGCTGCGCAAGTTTAGCTTACACAAACAGGAGTATGGCATTTCCAAGCAAGACTGCGAGAAGCTAGCCAAGGAGGGCTTGCACACGATCGAGGCGGTAGCCTTCACGCCGAAGAAGACACTAGCGACGATCAAGGGTATCAGTGAAGCGAAGGCGGACAAGATCCTGGCTGAAGGTGAGCTGCGAAATTTCCATAGGCAGCTGACAGCAGCGTGCAAGCTGGTCCCTATGGGCTTCACAACGGCGACTGAGATCCACTCGCGCCGATCCGAGCTCGTGCACATTACAACAGGTTCTGTGGGGCTCGACACGATTCTTGGTGGAGGTATTGAGACCGGCTCGATCACGGAGCTGTTCGGTGAGTTTACAGGCTACTCCTTGGAACTGACATGCAGGCGAGTTCCGAACGGGCAAGTCGCAGATCTGCCATACGCTCGCCGTCACTTGCCAGCTTCCCGTCCACCTCGGCGGAGGCGAGGGCAAGTGCCTCTTCATTGATACCGAGGGTACTTTCCGTCCCGTGCGCATGCTCGCCGTGGCGGAACGGTACGGGCTGAATGGCGAGGAGGTGCTTGACAACATTGCGTATGCGCGCGCCTACAACGCCGACCACCAGATGCAGTTGCTCGTGCAGGCTAGTGCGATGATGGCCGAGTCTAGGTAAGCTTCCCCTCTCAGCGCTGAGCTGACGGCAGATTCTCGCTGCTCATCGTCGACTCGATTACGTCGCTGTACCGTACAGATTTCAGCGGACGTGGAGAGCTCGCCGCGAGGCAAATGCATCTTGCCAAGTTCCTCCGAACACTGATGCGGCTGGCGGATGAGGTGAGCTGATATTGCCTGATTGAGCTAACAGCAGTTCGGCGTCGCCGTCGTCGTGACGAATCAGGTCGTAGCCCAGGTCGACGGAGGACAGTTTGCCGTCGCCGACGCGAAGAAACCGATGTGAGTAGCTAGAAAGCTGTATGATGATCAGAGCTGACGATTCACAGTGGAGGAAATATCATGTAAGCTTATTCAATGCCGACGTCGAGCTAACGGACAGGGCGCACGCGTCCACGACTCGCCTGTCGCTGCGCAAGGGCCGCGGCTCGTCGCGTGTGTGCAAGATTGTCGACAGCCCGTGTCTCCCAGAGGCAGAGGGCATCTTTGCGATCAAGTGAGTTCTGCTACAATACTCCTAACTGACATCCAGCCCGAACGGTATCGGCGACCCGGAGGAGATGAAGGAGTGATTGGACCCTGTATAGATAGATTGTGTGATGTACTTCTTGTATCTTATGAGCGGAGTTGAGCGACACTCGGTCGTGCAATTCTCGCAGGGAACGGCAGCGGCTAAAGGTGCAGAGTGGCATGACCTATATATGCGATGAGAGGTGATTGTACAACACTTGCTGTGTGTGTTTTGTTATACTTCTTGCGTTTTTTTTTTCAGCTTTCATTGCCCAATTTCGGGGCTGTCTAAGCATTGGGAGTCTAGAGCTGCTTCGCAGCCTGCTGGGCAGACCCAGACTGAGCCCTCATAGCCTGCTTCATAGCGGCCACAGCGCGGGTGGGACGGCGCATAGCGGCGCCAAGACCCATGAGGCAGGACAGGACGACAACGGCGCCAGCCTGGTGCATGGCGGCCAGGGGAAGAGGGACGAGGTAAAGGAGTGTGCTGATGCCGAGGGTGACTTGGCCGAGGGCGGCGGCGGCGGTCCATGCGCTCCAGCGCTGGGCGGAGCGGGGCAGGGCGGACGCGCCCAGACGCAGGATGGGGCGGCGAGCGATCAGGTGTTGGGTGATGAGGCCGGTGAAAGTGAGGATTGCCTGGATGTCAGCTATTCCGCCCTTGGCCAACTCTTTGACTGCCCGGCTTGGTGTCCGCTTTCAATCGTCTCTGAAGCTCCACATCTTCAACCCCTCCCTTGCCCCCGCCCCTCCATTGGGCCGTCGCTGGTTGCCAGAGCCTCCCCACGTTCTCGCAGCGACTCCCTGTGTATACCGCAGCTTGAATTGCACGTCCGTCACCTAGAGAGACGTACAGAGCCGCGGATGAGGAGGTCCGGCCGCGGCAAAGCGATCAGGAGCCCAGCGAGGCCACCAAAGCCAACTCAGTACTCACCATAACGCGGTGGTCAAACTGGACCGTAACAGGATTCTCCATCATGTTCCTCCACCACTTATCGCTCCCATCGGGCCTCTTAGCGTACCGGGGGTCCATGAGCTCCTCAATAGGGGGATGGAAGCCCTCACCCATGTACGGGAACTCGTTGTAAATCAAACCCGCGTCGAGGCCAGCGACGAAGGCACCAGTGACCAGCGTGAGGAAAGTCATGACGGTCAATCCACCAATAAGGCCACGGAACCGGCGCACAGCCGGCGAGTTAAGCGCAGCCTGGAGCTTGTCGACAGCAGCCGCCGCCGCACCACCCGCACGAACCTGAGCAGCAAGCTTCTGGTCACGGCGCAGAGTCAACGCAGTGTAGAACATGCCCATGTACAGTGCCACGGCGGCTGAGAGGTGCGCGGCGAGGCGGTACTGCGATACTCGGGGGTGCTCCTTGTTCTCGATGATCTCCTCCTTCAGGCCAGAGGCGACCATGTACCAGCCCAAGAAGCCCTGGAAGCCGATACCGCCAGCCAGTGCGAAGAGCGTAAGAGGGAGGCCGCGGGGGAGCTTGTAGCGCGTGCAGTAGTAGACGGCGGGAATCACGAAACTGGTCGATGTCAGCGATGTGAACTTCGATTGGACTGGGGAAAGGGAAGGGGGTTGAACGCCGCGGCCCGCAGCGCGGACTCCGAACGCCACATTTTCTGCTCTCGCCGAGCGACTCCGAGAGCTTCGACCTCGGCGTCGACGAGAGCATCAGGATTCTGCCTGCTCGCCTCGGCGTGCCCATAGGGGGTTTTGGAGCTCGCTCCGCTCGCGGCTGACAGCTGCCGGCTCACAACGCTCACTTCGCTCGCTGCGTTCGCATTACTCACACAAGACCCAGCGCGCGCCCAGCAATCCTGTGCGCCCACTCCATGTAAAAGATCTTCTTAAACTCAGCCCGGGAAATGTCGTAGTTGAGGATAATACCCTCCGGCGACGCCTTGTACTTGTCCCACTCGATGTCCCACTCAGCCTCAGTGAGCGGGGGGCGAATACCAGTGATGGGGTTCCATTCCGTGATAGAAAGGCCCGACTCAGTGAGGCGAGTCAGGCCGCCAATGACGATGATGCCGAAGCAGAGCGCGCTGCAGCCGAGGAGCCAGGTGGGAAGGAACTTGGGGATCGTGCGGACGTCCTCGGGCCTTGGGGGAGCGTCAGACGATCCAGACGAGGTCGAGGCGGCAGAGGCGGAGACAGGAGACGAGGAGACGAAGCGCGTCGGCGTGAAGAACGAGAACGACTTTGTCGACGAGAACGGCAGGTACGAGGGGCCAAAGTAGCCTGCGGACGGGTATGCGGCGCGAGGCCTGTGAGAACCAGACGACACCTGCGAGCTCATAGACCGCAGAGTGCTGAACCGCATACTACGCATGCTGTGCGCTGGGAGCGCGGCCGCGACGCTCATCACGCCGCCGGGGCGCGAGAGCAGCCGCAGCGCCGAGACGGGCTGGAAGAGACCCGCCATGGTGTTGCTGAATGCTTGAAGTAAGCTGGCAAGAATTGGTGTATGTAAAAGACCGAACGCTATACGACCTTGACGTTCAGAAATATGGGTGATCCCGGACCCTCCGAGCCCGGCCAGGACCGTAGCGTAGGGTTAGGGCAGGGCCGTGCTTGGCTCGTGGTCCACGAGGCTATGGTCGGAATTCCGAAGATTATGCGTGGCTTTACACTTCATTTGAACTCGTCCACGTGGGTAGCTTATCACTCACGACCTCCGCCTGACTTGATCGAGATCGAGAACGGGTTAGATGTCGAGCGGGTCGAGCGGAATCGACGTCAAAAGTCCTTTGAACGACAACGACAGCAACAATGGACATCAGGCAGGCGACTGTGAGCTAGCAATTTGCTGTCGTTAGCTGACAGACAGATCGACGACCTTCTTGGCATGCAAAATGCCAACTTGCTCAATCTCCCCGAGAACTACACGTTCAAGTACTGTGAGCTGGTCGGCGTTTATCCTTAGCTGACAAGTGCAGACCTGTACCACGCTCTGACATGGCCGGAGCTGTCGTACGTTGCCGTCGACCCTAGTGGACGTGTTGTCGGATATATCCTTGCCAAGATGTGAGCTCTCGCGTCCACAGTATCAGCTGACATTGCAGGGAGGAGGAGCCGTCCGCCGAGCCCAGCGGGCACGTCACGTCCATCTCTGTGCTGCGGCCGTACCGCCGCCTCGGACTTGCGAACAAGCTCATGAAGCAGGCGCAGGAGGCCATGGTCGCGCACTACAACGCCAGCTTTATCACGCTGCACGTGCGCAAGAGCAACCGCGCTGCCATCTCGCTGTACCGTGACACGCTCGGCTTCGAGGTCCACGCTATGGAGAAGGGATACTGTGAGTTGAAGTACCTGGCACGTTCAACTGACAGACAGATGGTGACGGAGAGGACGCGTACGGCATGCGCTTCGTGTTCAAGAAGGACGGCGAGGGCGAGAAGAAGGCTACCGCCTGAAGTAGCGCTGCTGCTGCCGTATCTGCCGCTGCGTCGGGCGCCGCGGCCACCTTAGACCATTACTGCACTGTTGCATGAGATGTATCATTATCATTTCAGGCTGTCTATACAATGCTTAGGCAGAGCGGATGCCGGACTGGTCGCGCCACTGCTCGAAGAACTGGATCATCTCGGGCGTGATACGCCGACGCACCGTCCGCGCCGAGTTCAGCAGGTGCTCCTTCTTCACGAAGGGGGCGTTCAGATCCTCGTTCATGGTTGCCAGCGCTGCGTCCTGGCAGATGCTCGCAACCTCGGCTCCAGAGCAGCCCTCGGTCTGCTATGTCAGCTAAACCCTACGTTCGTATCAGCTGCCACTTACAATCTTAGCGAGTTCGTCGATGTTGACTTCCGGGTCGACCGCCATGCTCTTCATGCGCAGCTTGAAGATCTCCTTTCTAGTCTCCAAGTCAGGCGCACCGACGTACAGGATGCGGTCGAGTCGACCCGGGCGGGTTAGCGCAGCATCGAGCACATCGGGGCGGTTCGTCGCAGCGACGACCGTCACGCCCGAGAGTGCCTCAATACCGTCCATCTCGTTGAGGAGCGAAGTGAGAACACCTCCGTGTCCCTCGCCGATATCTCTCGCTGCTCCAAGGGCGTCGATCTCATCGAAGAAGACGATGGACGGCGACGCAGCCCGAGCCTTTCGGAAGATCTCACGCACGGCGCGCTCACTCTCGCCGACGTACTTGTTCAGCAGCTCCGGCCCCTTGACAGCAATAAAGTTGATGCCACTCTCGGTCGCCAACGCCTTGGCCGTCATCGTCTTCGAGCATCCCGGCGGGCCATACAGGAGGACGCCGCGGGGTGCATCGACGCCGAGGCGGGCAAAAGTGTCGGCATGAGTGAGAGGCCACTCGACGCACTCACGCAGCTTCTGCTTGACCTCCGCTTGTCCGCCGATGTCGGTCCAGCGCACTGTTGGCGTCTCGACGAACACCTCGCGCATCGCTGACGGCCGAATCGTAGGCAGCGTAGCCTGCACGTCCGCGTACGTCAGCTGCGGGCTTCCCTCTCCTCCTGCCGCGTGCCAGCGCTGGATTGCTGCCGACGCACTCTCGCGCACAAGCGAGCCGAGGTCGGCACCGACGTAGCCGTGTGTCCGCGCCGCGATCGAGGCGACTTCCTCAGGCGCAAGCGCATTCGGCATCTTCGACAGCATAATGTCGAGAATCTGCCGCCGTCCAGCAGCGTCCGGGATGCCAATCTCAATCTCGCGGTCGAAACGTCCTGGCCGGCGGAGGGCGGGGTCGATGCTGTTCGGGCGGTTTGTCGCTGCCACAACAACGACGTGCTCTTTCGTGTCAGACGTCATGCCGTCCATCAACGTCAGGAGCATCGCAACGACACGGCGCTCAACCTCTCCGCCTTCCCCGCCATCGCGGCGTGGACACAAGGCATCCACCTCGTCCAGCACGATGATGCACGGAGAGCGCTTCCGCGCCTCCTCGAAGACCGATCGCAGACGCTCTTCCGTCTCGCCGTGGAAAGCGCTGGACAGCTCGGGCCCGTTGACCACGATGCAGCTGCAGCCTGGTGTCGAGGCGGCGATCGCACGAGCAAGCGCGGTTTTACCCGTTCCCGGGGGACCATGGAGGAGCAGACCACGAGGTGGCGTCAGACCAAACTGCGTGAAGACCTCGGGGTTCTTCAGCGGCAGATCCAGGAGGGCCTTGACCTGCTTGATCTGCGGTGCAAGGCCACCAAGCTGCAGGTACGACTGAGACGAGGAAGACGGGGAAAAGATGTTGATGTAGGACGGGATGACAGCAGCCTATCGTCAGTTCATGGTTTGCCGCCAAAACTCACAGAAGACTTGGAAGGTCCAGATCCAGATTTGCCTTCCTCGTCGGTGGCAAGAGAAACCTTTGTCCGCCATTCCACCTCGTAAACGTCGGGGAAGTCGGACAGATTCAGAGACTTCAGCTCCTGGGCGAGAGCGTCTGCGGTCGCAGCTCGCGCTGCAGCAGCCTTCGCTGACACCTCAAACTCCGTCACGACATACTGCGTCTCCTCGTCACTGAGGGTGACGACGTAATTAGGGGCAACGTACTTGACCGCAGCGAGGGCTTCCTTGACAGCTGCGCGCTGCCACTCGACTTCCCGCTTTTGGCCAGCCTCGTCGCTGCCCTTAGACGGCTTCGGCTCGCTCAGGAGCTTCACAGTGACGTTCTTCAAGATACCCTTCGAACCCGCGGTTGGGAATTTGAACAGCTCGACCTGCTCCGTGCCGAGGTTGCTGATCTGACCTGGGCAGAGCGCAAGAGCTGTTGTCAGCACGACGAGCTGATCGTGGAACTCACTCTCATCATCGAGGCCGATCCTGGGCCAGAGCTGTGCTACGATCCATCCCAGCGGCTTCTCGACCGTCGAGTCCTCAATTTTGGCGCCAGCTGCTCGTAGTAGAACCCAGTCTCCGGCAAGAAGCTTTTTCGCCTTGAGGAACTCTGGAGAGACATGGGCGCGGCGAGTGCGCCTGAGAGCTGGGATCTCGGACCCGCTATCTTCAAAGTCGACGTGGAGGGCGGTGAGAGTCGCAATGGGGTCCGACATGTCTGCTGCTTGCGCACACAGGCGGTCAATGACGAAACGTCGCGCACTTCCGCTCGCGACTTGACCAAAAGCCTGGAAATCGCTTGAGTGATATCACGTGAAACCGGCACGTGGGGCCCCTGGATGTCGTGCCTGGATTGATACGGGTGAGGGGCACTGATAATGGTGTGACTTGTGACATGTGTGAGCGAGCGAGCGTGCGTGCGGCTGGACAGGGTGGCAAATCCCTTTCGACTGATGCACCTCGTCGACTTTGACAACGGCGAGGAGGGGCAGAGGATCATGCATCGACGCACAACGACGGACAATGAGCAAGAGCTGGTGCGAAGCCATCGAGTGCTCGGGGTGCGACAGGCGCCTGGCGGCCGTTCCCGCAACGTATCTCACGAATTCACTAATCTTAATCTGCCGTTGCCACTGCGCCAGGCAGCGTCAGCCAGCCTAACCCAGCCCAGCCTAACCAGCCCGCTTCAGCCATGCCATGCCATGCCACCCACCGTTCGTTCCACCGCTAGCCTAGCGCACCTGCACACTCACCTCTCTCTGTGTTCCTCACATCTTTGCTTCCATTTCATTTCTTCTCCATCTCTCTCTCGCCCGCCTCCACTCCATTCCCCTTCCTCACTGTCACTAGCCTACAGCACTCACTCTGATCCCATAGTCATCTCTGGCCACCTACTCGCCGTCCTGTTGCGACCACCTTCTACCTGACATTCGATGGCTCGGACCGCCGACCACAGAATGGAACTGGGTACAACACTGGGTCTTACCCGGTCCAGGGATGAGTTCGACGCCGACTCCGGCTCGGAGTCGTCGTCGCCCCACCAGCCCAAGTCGGCCCGCACTAGCATAGGATCGGTAGCGTCGTCGGGCTCCGGTGGCCACGGTGATGGTTCACCCGACCGTGAGTGTTACTATTACTCTTCACCTCAGCCATTCACTGACCCTGTCCAGTTAATTTCGAATCTGGAGAGGCTGAAGACCGCACTGCGGACGCTCTCATCGAGGAGCTGGAGTGCGGCATGTGCGCAGGTGTCTTCATCGAGGTGAGCATGAGTGCCGCCCCATCTAGACCCTATCTAACTTTCATTTAGCCTGTGGCATTGAACGGTTGCGGACATGTCTTCTGCGGTTCATGCGTCGTACAGTGGATCAAGGTGAGTCACATCCTCCGAACTTTTGCTAATTCCAAGTCTATGCCGAAGTATCCTCCGTCTCTTCTCCCCGGCGACCCAGTTCCCGAGCCGGTATCCTGTCCCCACTGCCGACACTCTCCCATTCAATCGGCCACCCCTTGCCGTCTGGCTAAGACCATGGTCGGCATTCTCCTCGCTAGCCGTCCCGACGTTGCCCGTCCTCCGAACGAGCACCGCCAAGCCGAGGCACTGTACAAGTCCACCACTGGTGTCATCAAGGTGAGCATCGACTTGAGCCTGTTTCATGCTGACACCACAGTTCCCCACCCCTCCACCGCCGCCCCGTCAGTTGCAACAGCACGAGTTCTGGCGTCCATGCCGCTCATGCTATCCCGAGGAAGGCCAGTGGAGGTGTCCTCAGCCCGTCCCTCGTTTCGAGATCCCGGCGGAACGAGACCGATGTCTCCGGGCGGACGGACTGTGTCCCGACGGCCACCGTCTCTGTGCCGGATGGTGAGAGCACCCACGCCGATCACCACTTACATTTAGCGAGCGCCTGTCTCCGAGCAATGGGCCACAGTGCTCAAGTTGCAACATTTGTGGCGAGGGCTTCTGTGGCGACGCTGTAAGTTTGACCACCTGTGCATGAGCTGACATCAGACCACTGGCTGTGACTGCGTCGTTGTGTCTGCTTCGAAGCCGACCAGTCAGTTCCATGCTCTGCCCTACATGCTGGAGGACTGTCCATCGGACATGCTCGCTATGGCGTTCAAGTGAGCTAGGAATCAGCCCGGAGTAGCTGACAATACAGGGACAACTGGACCGAGATGTACCACCTCGGTGTCTATCTTGGGAACAACGAGCACATGTCCGCCCAGTACATCTACAGGCAAATCTTGGATTGGCTACGCTCCTCGGAGGGGGTCGAATCGGGCGGCATCTTGGCCATGATGAACCGAGCCGACATCAACCTCCGATTGCGGACCGGCATGGCCGACGAAATGCAGCAGGCTGTCATGTCGGCAGGCAGCGGTGCTTCCGAGTCACGCATCTGCGGTGGCTGCGCTGACGAGATTCTTTGCGTAAGTCGGCGATCGCCGGAACACAGCTGACGTCAGGCTGGTCTCTTCGAATGGTGGATGAGGGAGTTGAAGAAGCCCGAGGTCCTACAGGCGCGTCCAGCGGACATTCGCAACCGTCCCAATTGCAAGTTCGGTCGCACCTGCAGTCGTCAAGACAGCGACAACCACGCCAAGAAGTATAACCACATCTGCAATGCCCTTCCCGAGGACCAGGCTCGGACTCTACACCAAGACGACAGCATGCCACCTCGAGAGCGTGTGCCCGAACCGGACACCTCCAGCGCCGCGGAGAGCGACGAGGGCGTGTCGTCCGAGGACGAGAACGACAATGTTCCCAGCACGACTGACGCTGGAACGCAGTGGGAGGCTCGCGCCATCGGCATCGAGGTCGTCTGTCCTACGAACGGCTTGAACAGTGCCTGGCTCACTAACACTGGCCCGACGTATCCTCCGCCGACCTCTGCATCGACGCAGGCGTTCTCCATTGCCAGCATTGTCAACGGCGATGCCGGCCCGTCGTCGAGTGCTGCAGACACCCAATCCCGCGCGGCCCAAGCGCCTACATGGCAGTCAGCCCCCGCATCTCAGTCAACCATTCTGGGGCTCCGTTCTAGCCATCAACCTACACACCAGCCCGGCAACTACCCGAACCTCTTCGACAGCGTCGGCGGTTCCATGAATTTGCCCCTTTCAAGCAAGCTTCCCCCGCTTCAGACTGGATCGAAGCTCCCGTCGCTTTTCGACATGCCGGAAGCGTCGACTTCTGCACGCAAACTCGACTCGTCGAGCATGGACGTTGAGCAGTAGTATTGATATAACAGCAGTTGAGATTGTTGTCACGGCATAGACGATATTCCAGGATACCCCGATATCAACTGCAGTCCGGATCTCCGATCGGAGACCTAGCTCGGGGTCCTCCGTTGTAACGTGTTGTATATAGCTTAATGGAAGACTCTTTCACGACCGGTGATGCTGGTGAAGTAGGGGCAGAGGAGGGGAAGGTGTGCGGACTGGCGACTCCGATGAGGCGCCAGGTCAATGAGCATGTGAGCCCGTCCGCAGGAACGGCGACCAGGGTGCATTGAGCAACGAGTAGCCATCCATGGCCACGGGACGATCGAGGCCTAGGAAAAATCCGAGATTATAACGGGAAGCGAGCTTTAGGCCGGCTGTGGTTGGCGGAGAGGGCGCGCTGGTTGCCACTGCCGCCCTACCCCACCTGAGGACCTGAGGCTGCACGTCGTATACCGCAGATTTGCCTCCGCTTAAGTTTGATCCTGCTCGCTGCTTGGCAGCAATGAGACGGCGACAGCATGGCTGCAGTTGACTGTTCACCACCATCTCACCCACCCCGCAACTCCGGCTCACCGCTTGCACACGACTCTTTTACCCGCAACCGTTCGTCTCGTTTGCCCCCATCGGCCCCGCACCGAAGACGGTTCCGACTACCTGCGCCGACTTCGACACCTCGTATACCTAACACACCCTAACCCCCCCTTCCACCCCTCCCCCACGTTGTTGATCGACGCCCTCAGTCAACAGAGGCCTGCGGCATTCACGGCTACTAAACCCCGGCCGCCAGTGTCTGTTCACTCAAGTCCTCTTCCCCGCTTACCCCGGCCGCTGCGCCCTCCTAGCCACTCACCGGCACACTGTCACCGACCTTGTCGTCCGTGATTCCTGGCTCTCACCATGTCCGCGCCCTCGGGCGTGACCATAGCTGCAGCGCCGGCCAAATCTGAAGCGGCAACGGCGGCGTCCTCTTCCTCGACGCCATCGGCCTCTGCCCCGCCTCGTCCGACCAGCCTGCCAATCCAGCGTGCACCTTCTTCCGGTAGTGCAACGGCGTCGGCATCGCCAGCACCGCAAGCATCGTCCGCAACCGCGGCAAACGACAAAAAGCGGAAGGCACCTCCGACAGCGGCCTCCGGGGCCGCCAAGGCCGGCGACGACGCTGCATCCTCCACAGCGACAGCGAATGCCCCAGCGCCGGCACCTGTTCCTGTCCCACGACCCAGAGAGGCGAAGCGCACCCGAGTCCACTTTTCATGCGTCGAATGTCACCGGCGAAAACAAAAGTGCGACCGCAAGGAGCCATGTTCGCAGTGCGTTGCACGGCGTGTCCCGCACCTGTGTCGGCCCTTCCTCAACGGCGTCGAGGACCCCAACGCGTGAGTACAAATCAAGGCCCGTTTTCCAATCCGCTACAAATTGTTTCGGATCACTGGTACAAATCTCGTTCTCGGGAAGCACTGTCCTCTTGTGGTTCTGGCCGAAAGACCGTGTTTTGGAATGATGTCCTGACAAGCCCAGTAACTCGGACGTGCACGCTCGCCTCGCCACCATTGAGGGTATGCTCACTCGCCTGGTGTCCGTGATTCCTCAAGCACTGGCATCGAGGGCACCAGTAGACCACTCCTCGCCTGATGTGTCATCGATCGCCACGCAAGGGGAAGACGTCTTCCATCCGCAATCTGCACCGCAAGCGTCGGCTGAACCGCCTCGTCAAGTCTTCCCCCACAAGCCGCCTCCATCCGGCCTCTTCCCCGCGAACCTCTCCACCACTACCCCTGTGGGGCGATCAGGGTTTGGCTGGGGCCTGCGAGAAGGTCGCATGATCTCTCTCAGTGTCGAGGACAACGCCGAGCTTCGCGACCTGCTCCTAACTCTTAGGGAGAGTGGGATTACGAAGAATCACCTTGAATGGCTCATTGCGGGCGTGCCAGGGCGCCGCATGGCAGACGCTTTGGTAGAGCTTTACTTCAGGTGAGTTGCACGTTATGTCATAGACGGAGAGGGCTTGTGCTGACCATATCAGGGATATCGAGTGCGTGACTTCCTTCTGCGCGAAGGACGGACAGACCAAGCGATGTGGAGGTGTGCTAACTATATCGCAGCTGGACTCGTTACAAGATGAATCGACCCGCTTTCGAGCGTCGGTATGTAGCATTCTTCGACTCAATAGGTCGCAACCCAACTAGCCCCAAAATTGATGCGGACACCATCAAGTGGCTGCCTTTGCTGTTCATCGTGGTAAGTGTGGAAAAACGACGGACCTCCGTCCGCTTCTTCGCTTGCGTCAGCTGACATGCCAGCTTGCGATTGCGGTATTGTCCGCTGGGCCGGATATCGTGCCAGCCGACGAGCAACAAGGCTGGTCCCGGCGCTTCTACGGATCGGCGCGCAGTGGCTTGGAATACGCCAAGGCGCTGCAACGTGATAACCTTGAGGTTCTTTTCGCAGGACTGTTGGCCTCGCGCTACATGCTGCTGACCCGTCGCCCCGCCGAAGGTTCTACGCCTCTCACCACAGCCTTCCAGCTCGGACTCTACCGTGATGGTACCGTGCTCAACATGACGGACAAGCGTGAGATGGAGATTCGTCGTCGTGCCTGGGCGATGCTCTATCACCTCGATCGCACCATCTCGCTCCTCGTCGGTCGGCCGGCCTCGATCTCAGATGCGCATACCGATGCACGTCCCCCGGCAAATCTCGATGACGAGGAGATTGAGAGCGGAGACTTTGATCCGGCCGGACACCCCATGACCAAGCCGACCCAGTACACCTATGTGATCGTGCGCCACAAGCTGGCGGAGATCATGGGCCGCATCGCCTATCACACTTTCACCATCCAGATGCCAGACTACCAGACAGTGCTGGCGCTGGACAAGGAGCTGCTCGCCTGGCGAGATTCGCTTCCTTCCTTCCTCGCGATGATCAACCCCGACACCAGTCTTGATGCGAGCCACCCGTACCTCTTCGTTCAGCGGCATCTTCTTGCTTGCGAGTGGTACTATACTCGCATCACCCTCAACCGACCATACCTGCTCCGACGAAAACCGCAGGACGGCCGCTACGCCTATTCGCGTAATGCGGCGATTGAGTCCGCACGTGCCGACCTTCTGTCTCGCCGTGCGTTCATGCTCGAGAAGGGCGATCTGATCATCAACTCTGGCGGCTACCGTGTGCTCAACTCGTACATGGTTCTCGGTGTGACCATCAAACTCGACCCTGACTCGCCCCAAGCGGACGAGCTTCGTCACTTGCTCAATGTGGTATCTGGACGTGCCCGTGATGAGCAGGGCCGCCTCTCAGAGCCCATTGTCAAAGAAGAGCTGGCCATTGTGGAGTTCCTCACTGCTAAGAACCCGACGAAGGCCACTCCCTCTACAGCCAACGGGGCAGCTCAAAAGCAGCGCACCACTAACGGTGAGGCGAGCGACGAGAACACCCCAGTCGACCTCCTCCTCGGTTTGGCGAAGACCAACTCTGGTCGCCGCGCCGCAGAAGAGGAGCGCCGTCAACTTCGACTCCAGCAGCGCCGTGAGATGGAGGAGCAGCGGCTCGCTCAGCGGCGCTCGATCGCATCGGCGTCTGGCGGCAACGCCCAAATGTCATCGGCATCGCCGTGGGGCTATGTTGCACCGCAGATGCCTGGGTTGGACGTGCACCAGCCTTTCGGCTCGCAGAACGCATCGGGCTTGCGCCGCCACCCTCGACCCTTGCAACCGCCAACAGGCGGACCGGCTCCGGCCGGTGCAAAGCGCGAGGGTTCAGACAGCGGCAAAGACTCTCTCGGCAACTGGTCTCCCGAGAACCCGTTCAGCTTTGAGAGCGCTCGTGCATCGCCTGGCTTCAATGCAACTGGACCCAACATCATCCCCAGCCCTCACGACCAATTCCAGAACGTCAGCAACCAGAACAACAGCGCCACCCAGATCTCTGGCCTGTCCACCTACACCGACATGTCGCTGCCTATCACGACATCACCGAGCGACCAGCTCACCACGACCCTCCAGCAGAACAGCGCCGCGCTGTTTGGCACCAACGGCGCCGAGTTTGGCACGGCTGTCGGCGACGGCTTTGACTTTGCCAACCTCGGCGTTCCCGGGCCGGGAAGCATGGACATGGGGGCGTTCAACCCCTTCACCATCACGCAGACCGGCAACGACGAAGGAAGCGGATCAGAACCTGGTCCGGACGATGAAACGACTTTCCTCAACTTCATTCTCCACAAGTTCGCCAATAATTCTGGGGAGCCCGTGTAAAATATCCTGATATATCAGTCTGTCATCTTGAGGGATGACACCACCCATCGTAGCAGTATCACCTATATCCCACCGTATTTTAGATTCCCCGATTCTTGGGTCGCCATCTGTAGTGACATGTATTACGGATAGCTTGGTATACGAGGCTGCTGCATGGGCAATGAACGATGATGGTCCATAAGATACATAACGGCTGTGAGGGGGTCTCTCGATCTCACAGCGAGCGGCGCTACGAGGGTGCTCCGTGTCAATCCTCGTGTACTGAAATCTATACGTCTACTTGATCTTGTCGAGGGGACGGTTGAATCCACCGCGACGGTTCATGTACTGACGCCAGGTGCGTTTCTTGTTGACCTTGGCCATACCGACGTCGTTGCCCTCGACCTCCGTTCCCTGTCCGTCAGCTGTGACATCCCACGCTGTCTAACTTACCTTTGTAGTCCCGAATCCTCCGAATCCCATCATGGCGGCCATAGCAGCCGTCTCCTCGTCCATCTCCTCAGCCGGCTCGGCCTCCTGCTCCTCTTCCTGTGCGGGTGGTACTGGAAACGTCAGTTAAAACACCGTTTCGCTAAACTCACCTTCCGGTTCAATCTTCCTTCCGTCATCGGTATAGATGACACCCCTCGCTCTCTCCTCCTCACGTCTCCGGCGGCCTTCCTCAATAGCTCGGCGATCAAGCGGCCGTTCCCGAGACCGCGACCGGTCTCGTCCCCCAGCACGTCCTCCGCGACCGCCATATCGGTCTCCCCTGTCGCGATCGCGATCCCATTCTCGGTCACGAGTGTCGCGGAAGTCGCGCGAGTCGCGGCTGTATCCTCCCCGTCCACGATCATAGCCACCGCGCTCGTATCGTCGTTCCCGCTCGTGGCCCCGTTCGTGGCCATAGTCCCTGTCGTCGTGTCGCCGCCGCTCACGACCATAGTCCCGCTCGCTTCGGTCGTCGTATCGCCGCGCATCTCGGACTGGGCTGCGAGAACGGTCACGGCCTCGGCCACCTCGGGCGGTGCCTCGCGGTGGGGAGTCGTTGTAGGGTAGTGGCGCGTCGCGGGATGACATTGTGATGGTCAGTGACGAGATGAGGAGCTGTTGGGTGGTTGACTTTGTGATCTTTTAGGTGGCAACATGACCGCGGAGCACGGAGCGGTTAACTCCGGGACCAAATGGAATTCTAATTCAACTAAAAATTTCTAATCGGCCACATTAGTATCGGGCTGCAGGATATTGATGAGGTTACGTAACGAATGACCTAAGTGCCGACGCCGAACAAAGGCATCTCGCGGCGAGGACTGTTGACATCCGCTCTCGTGATTGCTTTCGGCACATCACGGCTCGTGACATCGGCGACAAAAGGGGCGACCAACAATGGCAGCGACGACGCTGCATTCCAGCCTCACGAGCGACCTTTCGGGTCTCCTAACGACGTTAGGGAAGAAGCGCCAGACAGAGCTTAAGAAGCACAAAGGCTCAGCACCGTTGAAGCCGCTCGATGAGGCCGACCTGCGGACAAAAGTCGATGCGATCTGGGCCAAGAACCACGATGAGGGGCCGTCATCCCGGAGGCCCGACGTTCTGCGGGGAACGATGGACGTGGTAGGACGGGATATTGCGCTGCGACCTGTTGTATCTGGCGAGGTGAGTTTGGTTATAACCAGATAGTCGGCTTCCGTGGTATCTGACACCGTGCAGCTCGCTGAGCCGATATACGGTTCCACGGACAAGGAGCAGGCCTCGTTCCAGACCGCACTGCAGGACCGCCTCGACGTCGTGCTCACGCTGTACGAGGCAGTGTACGCGACGCACGCCGAGCCGCCCCTCGAGCCTGGCGCTATTTTCATCCCCTTGCTTGAGGAGTTTGTCGAGCTGCTCAGCGTCGAGACGTGGCATACCTTCTTCTCATACTTTGAGACGAGGGAGAAGCGGTTCACGCGCGACATGCCTGCGTCAAAGGGGAAGGCGTTACCCCTCCTCCGGACCATCAATACGTTCTTGAGGACGCTGAGCAGTACGCCGGCTGATCTGCAGCTGCGAGGCCGCGTGCAGCTCTTCGCGTCTAGGGCTATCTCTGTCAGCGACAAGAGCGCCATCAATATGCGGGGAGAGTACAGCGGGATCAGGACTACGTGGGAGGAGACACCCACTTCTGCGGCAGCAGAGGCAGGAGCCGACGGCGACGTGGAGATGAACGGCACCACCGGAGCGGAGAAGGGACAGAGCGAAGACGATAAGTTCTACAACACGCTCTGGAGTCTGCAGCAGTACTTTGCCCACCCGCCGAGTCTTGACGGGCCAGCGACTGGCGAGCCTGCGCAGACGCCGTTCGAGCGATTCCGGAGTGCGAGCGACTACGTCCTTGACCGCCTCTTTGCCGAGACAGCGCGACAGCGTGCCAACCCCGCTCCCAAGATTGAGCGACCGGCGGATCCCGAGACCGAAGTCGTGTTTCCCCGCTACCTCACAGCAAGGGCGCTCCTGCACCACGAACTGGCAGATACGTCCTTCCGCCGCCAGATTTTACTCCAGTACTTTATCCTGTTCCAGTTCCTGCTCAACCTCCAGCCGGGAGTTGCATCCAAGCAACAAGCTACGGGGGGCATGCCCAAGTCGTTCATCATTGACGGGGACGCTGCGTCCTGGATCAAATCGACAGTCAGCCGGATCAGGGACGAGCTGAAGCGGATCGACAGCACGGACGGCCTCCGCTTCGAGGAAACCGTCGTCGAGCTCATGAACAGGGAAAGGCGGTATGCGCAGTGGAAGAACGACGGGTGTCCCGAGGCCGACTGGGCTATTGCCCCCGTCCCGCCAACCGAGGCGAGAGCGACGGCGCGCAAGTGGGAGAGACAGTCTAAGCCGCCAAGGCCATGGCCATACAAGCAGGGCACGCCGACATTGACCCGCCTAGCGGAGACAAAGTTCAGAGGCCTCGGCGACTTCAAGAAGAAGACGCATCAATCAGTGTACGAGCTCGAGGAGGAGTATCGCCGCTTAGAGGCTGAGGAGGAGGACGACAAGGCCATGGGCCGCGAGCCGCCTGAGAGTATCAAGAGGGTGAGTCTGCCGCCTTTGCTATGAGCTGTCATCAAGGGGCTGAAAGCTAATACCCCAGCGCAAGGAGACTATCCGATGGCTCGCGCTTCGACAGGCTCGCGACACACATCCCCACGTCCTGGCCGCTATGGGACCATACGACCTCACAAAGCTCGTCGCCATGATGCGCGATTTTGACAAGCGTCAGGCGGCAGCTAGGGCGAAGGGGCAGAGCGAGGCTGAGGCTGAGGCTTCGGTTGCTGCTGACGCTGAGGGAACCGAGGCCGATGCCGACGGAGACGTCACCGAGGCGGCGGAGGGCGAGGGCGACGTGCCTGAGGCGGAGCAGGCTCAGGCCGCACAGACCTCCGCGCCGAAGGCGGAGGCCTCGGAGGCGGAGAAGAAGACGGCCGTCGATGTCCCGCAATCTCAAGCTACCAAAGGACCGGCGCCGACGGACTCCGCACCGGCCGATGTGCCGATGGATCCTCAACAGGAAACGACACAGTCAAGCGCACCCGCGCCTGAGGCGACTCCCGCCGAGACACAGACACAGCAGACGCAGGGCGATGTCGACATGGCCGACGCAGAGGAGCACGAGGAGGAGGGCGACCTCGGTGAGGCAGAGTAGGTGTGAGCCGTATGTAGACACTAGATGCACATTGTACTCTGCGCCAATTGGAGAAAGTCTAAGTGGTTCCATAACGATTAACGTACAGATGTACGAGCAATGTATGTAAAGTACAAAAGTGTTCAGAGATGTCCTCGAAGGAGACTGCACCGTCCATCGCATCGTGTTGACACTGAGTGCCGTCAAAGCTGATGGAGGGTGAGCAGTTTGCCCGGTTGGAGACCGCGTCGTCTAGTTTGCCCCTCTCCCACGCCTGCTCCCCACCATCACCTCATCACCTCTCCCGCACCTTCCCCGCTCAGAGGCTCAGAGCTACAGGCCGCCGACTCCCGTCCCACCACGAGCCCCCTACTCCCGGTCCGTATCCATGCTCCGTCCCCTAGACCTACTCCTCTCCCTACTCCTGCTCCGGCTCAGCACAATGTCATTATCGCTATCGCCAACAAGGGCAGCGTACTGTCCCCTCTTGCCGGCCGCTTCGCGCTTCTGCTGCGTCTTCTTCACCTTGCGTTCCGGCCGCACGACAATGACGGGGACAGGGCTGTGAGAGACAGCAAAGCGACTGATCGAGCCCATGCCGGGCGCGCCGAAGGCTTTGCCCCAGCGAGACACCTTTGAGCGCTGCCCCTTTGTGCCCACTACGAGCGAGTCGGGGCGGTATAAGGCGATCATCTTGAGGATCATCTCGGGGATGTGGCCGACGACGACTTCGACGATGACAGAGATCTGGCGTCAGCTGCGTTTCTTCGGTACAGCTGGACCGGAGGTCGTGTTTGCGCTCGACTGTCGCCGGAATCTGATGGCTAATCGCTCAGCAGCGAACGGAGCCGGGGTCCCGGCAACTGTCCCAAACCAGGGTTTGAGCACTTGGCGCTCGGCGCTGTGCGCCTCGAGCCTCAAGCCTCATACTCCGAATTTCGTGCTCCGAGCTCCGCGCTACGTGTTCCGTGCTGCGCGCTTCGCAGTACTCACCTTCCTGCCGTCCTCCTCGTTATTCTTCTGCAACACCTGCTGCAACATCTCATCTCCCTCCTCGCGCAGATGCTCGTGCGCGACTTCAGTGTGCCGCTCGCTCTCGCCCAGATCCTTCACACGCATGGCAATCACCTCGTCGCCGTCCTCGACTAGCTCGCTCATGAGCCAGTCGAGCGCGTCCTCGCCCGACTCGTCTGGCGATACAGCGACGAGGAAGACGCGCGTGTTACGCGAGCGCTTGTAGCCTTCTGATTTGGCCTGGGGTTAGCGCTGATTATACATATGCATGGCTGCCTCAGCGCGGTTGGCGACTGCCACCAGCTGGTACAGCTTGCGAAGTGTGAAGCAGGGAGAGCTGCAGGCCACCAGACACCAGGCCACCGGCCACCGGGGCAAGGGACAGACGCGTCGCGAGACTCGCGGTTATCACCTTGTCCGCGGTCCGTTGCCCAGCCGCCGCCCTTGATCCTCGGACCCTTATCGATGGTCCGTGCTGATCTTATAGTGGCGCCGGGGCGCCGAGGCGGTGAGGCGGTGCAGAGAGGTGACGCCGCGCAGCGGTCCGTCACGTTTGCACGTAGCTCCGTGTCTCCTTTCCGCAGCCTGGCAATCGGAGACCGACTGGCGGCGCTCCACACCAAAAGTCAACTCACCTGGCAAGTGTATGTGAAAAGCGACTCTGGCTGAGCATCAAAAGTCTCAAAGCCGACTTTACGCCTGTACTTTCCCCCATCGCCGATAGACGAGTTTGTCCCGCTCGTCATTGTGCGTGGAAATCCGGCGCCAGTCACGCCGAGACCGCTGATGCTCCCCCGAGGGCTGTGGCCGTGGTATCCCTGCTGATGGGCGAAGGAGGCCACTGTGCTGGGCGTGTTAGTGCCGGAGGTGGGGGAGAGGGTGGTCGGCGTCCCGTCGCTGGCGGGGTTGACCGTCATCTTGAGCGCGGGACGGAGGGGCGGTGTGCCATTCGACATTATGGTGGTGGATGTGTTAAAGTGGAGTGACGGGTGGGGTGAACTATGGTGTTGTGTGGTGGCGCGTATATATCACGCTCTTGTGTTGTCGAGTGAGTCGACGTAGATCAGATGGAGATCGGATCGGAGTGAACAGGACACTTGATCGAAAATATTCGTGGGTGCAAAGGTGCGTGGTGCGTGGTGCTAGGTGGATGTGCTGTTAATCAATGCTCGTGCGCTGCACTGCTTGTCGGAGAGAGCGAAGGACGGACGGACGTTGAGTAGTATTCAGTAAGAGAGGTCGATCCAGGCCGCGGGCCCAGGCAACGAGACGGCGTCATAGCGGGGCCGCGACATGTTAGCCAGCCAGCCGCAGTCAGCCGGAGCTAGGCACAATGCAGATTGACCAATGAGCCGCAGATTTGCCCCCGTGCACACCCGCCTGGAGTCATGTTACACGTCCGGTCACTTCCTACAGTTGCCACGTGAGCGGTCTGAGGCGACCTCCACCGGCCAGGTCATGATCGTGTCCACCCAAAGTCGCCGACTGGACGCGATAACAACAACAACTGCTCTGGCCCGATTTCACCGGCCGCTGCACTGGGCTCGGGCGAATTTGGAGAGTCTATCTCGAAGACATGGACGTGGACGTGACAGACGGCGGGTGGCGGCCACTGTGCACGAACTGCGCATACCCTGCCTCACATGTTTACACGACGTACACTTCGAGGTCGAATATTAGGCTGAGCGTTTGCGTGAGTATCTATTGAGATGACTTCAGCTGGCATCTCTGCTAGAGCTAGCGAGTCTCCTTCGTAGCTGACGCCCCAGGACAATTGTGGCGGCTTCATCGACCCTCTCATCGAGGCACCACCGCTACTGCTCTTCCTCGACTTGGTGCTGCTGAAACCCCGAGTGTTTTTGCATCTGCTCTTCAATAGGGGATCGCCGCCACGAAGAGCTGGCGAGCCAGCGAAGAAGGCTGCGGAGTCTGAGACTGCGGGACGAAATGGATCGCCGGTGACGAGCTCAATCACTGGTACATCGGCAGCGGCGGAGACGATAGGACCTTCGGCGACCACTCGAGATATTGAGACAGAGACTGCGGCGGCGGTAACGGCGGCGGAACAAGGCACAGCCGGCGTAGATGGCGGAGCTGCTGGCGGCGAAACGGCCGGTCTCGCCGGTATCGGTCTAGAAGCCGGCACCGCCGATCGCATCGCCGCCGATCAAGACGCCGAGGCTGGGGCTGGTGACGCGCCGCGGCGGACCGGCGATGGCGATCAAAGAGCCAGACCCGACGACGCACGGACCCTGCCAAAACGTTTCGAGTCCGATCCAGACGGAGCGACTCCGGCGTCAAGAGCCGAGACGGTGCACTATGACCTTGTCTGTTTGTTCTCCGCCACGCTCCTTGCCGAAGTCGCTGTCCGCCTCGCGTCCAACTCTTACGTGTCCTCGTCGCTAATTTTGGCGACGGCAGCACGAGTGGCGCTCGAGCTTGGAGCCCAGCTCGCGACTAGTACGGTGTTGGCGCTTGGTCTGCTGTGGATTAGGGGATGGTATCGACCACTGCGGTGGGGACTATTCGAGCCTGATGTGTCGGGCCGTGGAATCACCGCTGATCGAGCGCGTGAGGTTACCGGCCGGGGTAAGAAGGAAGACGGCGGTCTGGAAGCACAGGATGGCATGGAAGGGAAGACGGTGGGAAGCAGCGGTAGAGATGGCAAAGTCGGAAGGACGAGGGAGATGGACGGCCGCCGCATAGGCTTCCTACCCTCCCTCATCCCCCTCGTCCTCCTGTACACCGCCCTCCTCCCTTTACTTCTCCAACTCGGCCTAAGTGTCTGGGCGACCACCTCTTCGCCCTATGCTCCTCCTTCACCTTCAGCTTCGCCTTCATCACCCGACGTCGACTCCGACCCCACCTCTGCGCCGCTCATGGCGACGCTCAGTGCAGTTATCCCCGGCCTGGAGAAACTCGTGCCCGACGCACTGGTGCAGACTCTTGACCACTTTGAGGCTGCGTGGGCTGCTTCGAATAAGCTCTGGCTTGGGACTAGACTCCTGGGTGGGATGAGCGCGGGTTTTGGACTGAGGGTATTGTTGCCCACGCCGCCGATGTTGACTACGGGAGTTGTGTTGGCTGGTTGGGGAGCTGCTTTGGGCGTGGGGGTTTTGCTTGAAGGTTTGAGGTTGTAATCACTACATGCATTTGTCATGGTATTCGTGGTCAGTGCTACTCTGCTGAGTTAGGCAAGAGTGACGTGAGACAAGAGATCCGAATGCATTGTACCAAGTAACATCGTCTACCCCACAAGCCCCGCCCTCGGACCAGCGGAGCGGAGTGAAGGGACATGATCTATCAAATAATGTAGATGACAAGAGATCCCAAATGACATAATTTCAAGTGTAGATTGTAAATGTATGTAAATTAGGCTTTGAGCCTCAAGGCGTACGCTGTATGCCATGGGCTGACAACAATGTAGAGTTGGGCGGGCTTTTAGGACAATGGGGTATTTGGGTAAGAAAGCCCTTTGCGCCCTTTACAACTGTGCTTTGTGCTTTGTGTGGCGGCGGTGGGGACCGCCGAGGAGGGTGTAGTAGAGATTGTCGTGTGTTGTGTCGGGTCTGTAGGAGAGATCGTGCGGTCAGATCGAGGTTTCTCCGCGATGTTCTGAGTCCGCTTTCGCCCTGCACTTCTGCGATTGCGCACTTTCACCCTCTCAGACCGGCTCACCAGCTCAGACCGGCTCAACCAATTCACCGGCCGTTCCAGATCCTTACTCTCGGGGGCCGACACTGGCTCACCGGGCGATACCGAACGTGCCACAGGGACTGTGCATGTGCCCCGACTGGGCGATGAGGCTCGTGTTCGTATGGCTCGTGGGCGTAGAGTATGCCATGGACTCGTGCCCTGTCGACGACGCGTCGTCGGTACTGCAGATCTCGCCCGAGAGGCCCATATGCGTTGGCTCAACCGTACTGACCGAGTGCAGGCTTGGAATGCTAGGGCCGGCGTGAAGCTTGGGCGTCGCAAACCGGGGGCTAGAGTAGGCATTGCCGTACGCATCGTACGGCACGCCGTACATCGAGTGCGTCGAGTTCTTGGGCGACCGGATCGTGACTGAGACATTGTCGCCCTCGCCAACCTGCGCCATTGTCGTCTGCCCTCCGGCTCCGCCCAGTGCCGCGTGGCGCTCGCTGAACGGGCTGTTGGCGTACTCATAAGCAAGCCAGTCGTCGTAGTGCGTGAAGCCTCGCTCGCTGTCTGCGTTCTGGAGTGGAGAGCGCTGCGCATCGTCAGAGGCGTACTCCCACTCTCCGTCTTTGGAGACACGCTGCATAACCGCCTCGGGCATCTCGGGGACCGTCTCGAGGAATGTCGGCTGGCGAGAGCTCAGCGGGCCGTCGGAGAAGTCCAGCGCTGAGCGCTGCGTGCCGCTGCGTTTCAGGCCGGTGCGCGGCGTGATGCCGTACTGGTCCTCTTCGGCGAGCTTGACGGCTCCGGATCTTCGCCGCTTCTGGTAGACAGTTAGCTCAGCCGCTCCAAGGGGGACCGTCGTAACTCACGCAGAAGAGGAACAATAAGACCAAAATTGCCGCTGTGGCACCGATGCACCCGACAATGATCCCTGATTTCGTCAGCGAATACTCGGATTGAGAGGACAGCACATACCAGCAATACCTCCGCTGGAAAGAGAGCTGTTGGAGGCATTGGCAGACTCCGAGGCCGAACCATCCGCGTCGGTGGGCTGCGCAGGGGCGAACACTGTGGCGGTCGAGGACCCCGCCACAACCGTGACATGGGTCTCGGCCTTGCCGCTTACGGTAACGGTCCGGTCTGGCAATCGCACCGTCGAGTACGTCGTCGTCTGTACCCAAGATGAGGTGCGTGTCTCTCCCGCAACATTCACGTATACACTTGACGTCGTCACTGGTATTGTCACGGTGGTCGTCTCCACGGCCACGGCAGCGACCACAGTCTCCGGCGTCGACTGGAATGTTTGGCTGGCATTTCGAGATTGTTCGGCCGGGTCTGTGCTACCGCCACTCCAGTCACTCCAAGCGGAAGAAGCAGGAGGCGTTGCTGAGGGCTGCTGAATTTGGGCAGCAGGCGCAGATGTCGGTTTCTGCCATGCGGATGAGGACGGCGGCGGTACCCAGGTACCCGCCGCCTGCCAAGTCGATGTCGATGTCGAGGTCGGTGCGATAGAGACCCACTCAAAGTCATCGGTAGGACGTTCCAAGGGTTGCTCGTCGCTGAATGCGTCAGTACCAATGCGTTCAGCTCAACATACGGGGTGTGTGTTTGGTAGGGCTTCTCACTTGATATTGTCGGGTTCGGGTTCGAGACGGTGGGCGTATCTGAGGGAGGGACGGCACTTGCTTGCCCATGAGACAGCGATGGCGATCCGTCATCTTCCGGCTCGGTCCAGGCTTCGAAGAAAGTGGTTTTTGACGATGGGGCGTGTGTTCGTGTGACCGCAGAGTCACTGTCGGCGGGAGTGGTAGTGTCCTGCTCTGTAGGGACAGGTGTCGATGGAGGAGGTGGCTTCGTTGGCTCTGGAGCAGAAGAGGTGTCTTCGGGCCCCTCGGGAACGGCACTCGGGGTGGGCATGGCACTTGGTTGTGTATAGCTGGGCTGCTCGTCGGGAGTAGGCGTAGGCGTAGGCGTAGGTGTTTGGTTATCGTCCTGCGTAGAAGATGGCTCAGTGCTCTGCTCGATGTCTGAAGTTTCGGTCGCTGAAGGAGTGGCAGACGGGATGTCGTCGATTTGTGGATCCGACATTGGAGAAGTGACAGTCGCTGACACCGATGCAGTGTGATTGTCCTTTTGGTCGTCCCGAATGTCAGCAGACCGAGCAGACAGAGCAGACAGAGCAGGCGAGGAGGGTTGAGGAACGGGGGTCTCTGCGGGAGAAGTTATTGTGTGGGTTTCAGCGCGAGGTGACCCGTGCCACTTCCGCAAGAGAGCTCTCCTGTGCTGGGCCCTTAGCACAGCACGGTGGTTCCTCGTCATCAAGCAGATCTGAGTGCGCCGCCACTATCACAAGCCAAAGCGTGAGCCTGTGTGCGAATGGGGGAATACGTGAACGATGTTTGCCCTGAGGAGCTTGCAGCACGATGCCTGGTCTTGTGGAGAAAGATACAAGCACTCGTATAAGAAGAAGGAAAAGCGAAAGGTGGTAGAGAAGGAATGGGTGTTCGAAGTGTAGCTTGTCGGGGTTGGCCAGTAGAACCCCTGCTGAAGAGGAGTCAAGAAGAGGGAATGAAGGTAGGTTCAAGGAGCGTGGGGTGAAAGTTGCAGAGCAGTCCAGTGAAGTGCGGCGGAAGCGTCTCAAGAGGTATTGTTAACGTCCTTCCGAGTTATCTCAGCCAACACCACAGGTTACTGTGACACCAGGTATCGGGTCAGGACTGAGGTAGTTATTGCGGGGTAAAGGATTTGGACTGCTGGTGAAGTGAGACAAAGGCGGGGTTGTCGTCGGTGAGTCGTGCTGGTGCAATGACGTTAAAGGGGGGCCGACTCTGAGCGTGTATGCAGAGCGGGGGGTAGGTCAACGAGCACGAACACCGGCGTCCGCTGGGAAAGGGGTGGGAGATGGCCAGAGCGAGCGATGATTGATGAGGAGACACTAGATTAAGAGGGCCGGCCGACATGGGAGGGTAGAGCATACACCCCGCTCGATCGGGCGGGCCGCAATGCGCTACCGCACTGAACAGCTTGGATGCCAAATGCGAGCATGTCCGCTGGCCTCACTGCATGAGATGACCGCAGCGGTGCACATGGATAGGGAGCAAGGGTAATGGCAGGGACTGTTGCTTGGGGGGTGCGCACCAACCAACGTCGCAAAGGTCTCTCAAGTGGCTCCGGCCCAACCGCAGGAGCATATAGAAGTGCCAGTTGAACGTTAAGCTTGAACTGCTCAGGCGACCGGCTCGTAGGATGTGTTGAAAGGGCGCATTGCGCGTGTGCTTCTTCGACTACAGACTGCTCATGTTACCCAAGCGTTGCTGCACCGGCCAGGGTTCAGATGGCGGCCGGTGAGCACGGACCACCCGGCTGCCGTCGCAGCTGCACTTCTGACTGGCTAGGGTCACTCCCCTCGGCGCCTCGAACGCCTCCCAGCAAATCCAGCACACAACTAATCCGGATCGGTTATGTCTAGAAGACTGCGGTAGAGGTACACAGCGCTGCAAAGAGCAGGGATCTCCGAGACAGGGAAGGGTGAACAAGGGTCAGCCGGTCCACGCCGGACTTCACGAGACCCAAAACTGGCCACAATGGCTATCATCAATTGTATCATATCAGCGGCGCAGGGAGCAGGGTGTCCTAAATCAGGATCCCAGGCGCGGCCGAAGCCGAGCATGACTCCACACACCGAAGCCCATTGCTAAGGACAATGGTTTCCATAACCTCTCCATCAGAGGGGATCAGAGATGCTAGACCATGGCCAGCCCTCCTAATATCCGGTAAAGGCTGAGGTGCGTGCTTTCATTGCCTCAATGGTCCTTTCCTTCCTTCACGCGCACCTTGAAGGCACCACGCTCTCGTACCGCATTGACCTCGCCCAATGCCCACTCGCGGCACGCCCTATCCTCCTCTGCCGTGGTTGTCCACCGTGAACGAGCGACGATGCCCCAACCACGCGTGGATGGAATCCGCAGTGACTCCTTCTCCCACTTCCATCCGCACTGCAGGCCCACCCAGCCGAGCCACATGACGTAGGACTTGTACCGTGACGATCCCGCCTCCAGTCCGGCCTCAAATCCGCCCTCCGGTGTATGCTGATGCGGGGGTGCCTTGTACTCGAGGGTCGTGAACTTCTCGTCGAGGGTGTGCAAGCAGCACGGCAGGGACAGGTAGGGCACCGGCTCAGAGGGTATGAGCGAGAGTAGTGGAATCCAAGGCTGTGATAAGTGTTAGTAGACATGGGAACGCAGCACTTACGGTCAGCTCGTCAGCGTGATTGCCCAAGAGGAACGATCCCTGCTTGATGATGCACTCTTCGCGCCCAAGCCACTCTCCCGCAGTCCACTGCTCGATCGTATCTGGGAACATGCTCGGCATGTCGATGGGCAGCTCGACTAAAGCGGCCTGAGTCTTGTCGGGGTACTCGGGCCACGTCCGGCGTGCACGCAGCTCGTAGCCCTTCCCATCGTAACCCTGCCCAGGTGTCAGCACTCAGGCCTAGATGTTATCTTCTTGTCCTCCAGACTCACCTCAGACACCAGGATATGTACAATCAGACCGTTGCCCTGAAGTTGTTAGCTACGCTCAGCAGTATTAGCGAACACCCACACATCCTAAGTCGATGAAGCCAGCTGGTGGGCGTCCCCACGTGTCCCACTCCTGTCCCGTGATTGCCGGTCCTTCTCGTGGCGGGTACATGTCCTTCCATAACAGCATCAAGAAAGTGCAGATTGCGATATCCTGTGAGCCCCAAAGTGAAAGGTCGTCAGGCAACGCCCGATCGTCTGGTGAGCCTGGGTTCTGCGGGTTTGTATTCGGTACGAAGTTGTCACACCATTGCGATCACTTACCTTCCACACATGTCGCTTGACGTCCTCCACCTTTGTGCTCCAAGCTAGTGGCACACGCGAATCGAGCTTCTTGTGGCGCTCCTTCAGCGTCTGATAGAGGTCCTGGAATGGCTCTCGCGGCACGACGACCTGTACGTCAGCGATGTCATTTCCTCTTTGCTCACATCATGGTGCACTCGTTTCTGGTATCCAATCATCGTACCGTAGCCGTGCTTGTGCAGCTTCTCGAGGAGAGCAAGACAGGTTCTGTTGAGGCGTCGCTCCGCGACTGCCTGCGCTTCGATGCGTGCTTCTGGTGAGCTATCCTCGAGGATGGTAGCAGGAGGCTGTACTGGGGTGGTTTCCGGTAGTGGCGGCGCCAGCGGCGATCGTCGCCGGGGAGCTTTAGGCGGAGGTGCCATCAGGTCTGGGTTGCCTGTGGCAGGTGTGTCGTCGAATGGCAGATATGAGACAGTGATGGTGCCATACACTCGCGGCACACCTTCCTCCGGCATAGCTGCCTCAGATTCCTCTACCGCCTGCCACTGGAAGGCGAGTTTCCGCACTGGCGGGTGATAGTATGGCACTTCGGCTGCCGACTTTGCTTGCGGCATCTTGACATGCAGTCCCGCCAATCCGTCAGGTGCGCTATAGGTGTGGATGACCTGCTCCAGCCTCGAGTCGCGGTTGGGCTGCCGAGGAACAAATCTGAAGCGGTCGTGCTCGTTCATCTCGAGCCCAAGTCGCTCGCCTAGGCCACCATCGTCGTCGTCTCCTGGCTGCGAGGGAGGGCAATCAGCGCGGATGATCAAGCTTGAATTTTGTTCCGGATGCCGCGAGAGCTCGTTCAGAATAGAGTGGAAGACGTCGAGAGGAAAGTACGCTGGAGCCGACAGTGGCGTCACCCACTTCTCGGTCTCGCTGTCCAGTGGACTAGCGTGATCGCGGGGAAGGTAGGTTGGCTGAAATCTCGGTCGCGGCGGGGTCTGAATCGTGGTCTTGACTGGCTTGCTCGATGGTTTTGGCTGCGCAGAAGATGCGGAGGAGGACTCTCCGTTGGCCCTTATGCTTGCTGTGCCATTAGTCGCATGATCCGTACCGGCGACCATGACTGCTCAGAAAGTCGTTGTTAACGTCGTGGGCGGTCAGAAATCTCAAGGCAAGATGATCGACGGAGGGGACCTGGAAAGTGGAGGTGAGGGTTGATAAGGTTGCGACCGCGATGGATGCAATGTCGGATATGGACACGTGCCTTAGTCGCGGACATGAGCGCCGTGTCCGCCACCGTAGTGCGTTGCGTCCGTGGGTCGAAGGCGAATACCGGAAGCTCGTTAGCTTGAGACACCGGCCCATGCGGACATGGATGACGCGAAGGCGCACAGAGGCTTGGCCGAGCTATCAGTCTTGTGAGAACTAAGACTTCTTCATGCAGTGTATCGTTGGGATAGGATGGCAGTGCTATGCATTGCTTTCCCATGTGCATAGTCGCTGACTGCTGCCTGAGTTGCTGTAGTGGACAGCGCTGCGACACGGTATAAGGAAAGAGATCTGCGCCCTGAACACGATATCGTGGTATCTGTCTGGCTGGCACACGCATCATTTATTGGGTGCCACGTCTGAACTTTGAGGGTTCGGTTTGGTGACGCGTGCGCGCCAGCCAGGCCAAAGTTGCTTAGTGTCCCGCTTTTCTGCTCCCTCCGCTGTCCGCTGTCCACTCTCCTATCCCATTCAAGAGCGCACCCTTGGCACACTTCGAAGCCGCCTCGACTTCGACTTTGCCAACTCCACCACCTCACCATGGCTGAAGTTAAAAAGGAGTCTGCCTCCCTCCAGGAGCTGCAGCAGCCGCCCGTCGAGAAGCCCGTCAAGCTGTGAGTGTCCCAGTGATCCAGTCAAGATCTGCCCCGAGACGTGGCGTGGCTCGGCTCGGCATGGACTTTATGACTGATGCGCGCGCGCAGTACCAACTACCCTGCTATCCACAATGCCACTCTGCCGGCCGAGGGCTCTGGTGCGTTCAACAACCTGCACCTCGCGATCCTCGACCTCGCCGTGCCCTGGTTCGTGCAGCGCATGATCCCCTTCCGCACTGGATGGAAGACGTACTGGTTCCTCGTCATCCTCTTCTTCGTCCCCCTCACGATCGGCTACTGGATCGTCACCTCCCGTTTCGGCCCGCGCAAGAATGAGCGCACCAAGCTGCCCAACCGCCCGCTGTCCGAGTACTACACGATCAAGGACGCTGCCCTCCGCGCCAAGTACGAGAACAGGAAGATGCCGATGCAGGTCTTCCACGACGCCTACTTTGAGGGCAAGATCGACTTCAACGGCGACGTCCTCGATGTCATGGAGAACCGCCACGACTGGTCGCTGTTCGAGCTCACCCCCGAGAACTTCCGCTACGTGCTCTTCAACCTGATCCCCGACGTCATCTTCCACACGCAGAAGCAGGACGAGAACCAGATCCGCGACAACTACGACCGAGGAGACGACTTCTACGCCTGGTTCCTTGGCCCCCGCATGATCTACACCTCGGGCGTTATCCGCGACATCACCCGCGAGGAGTCTCTCGAGGAGCTGCAGGACAACAAGCTGAACATGGTCTGTGAGAAGCTCGACCTGCAGCCCGGCGACCGCATGCTCGACATTGGCTGTGGCTGGGGAACGCTCATCGCCCACGCTGCCAAGAACTACGGCGCCGACGTCACTGGTGTTACTGTTGCTGAGACTGGCGCCGCGTTCGCCGAGCGCCGCCTCCGCGAGAACGGCATCCCCGAGTCGCAAGGCCGCGTTCTGTGCATGGACTACCGCGAGATTCCCCACAAGAAGGGTTACTACAACAAGATTTCCTGCCTCGAGATGGCCGAGCACGTCGGTCTGCGCCGCTACGGCACCTTCCTGCGCGAGCTGTACGAGCTCCTCGACGACGATGGAGTGCTCGTCTTCCAGGTCGCCGGTCTCCGCAAGCAGTGGCAGTTCGAGGACCTCATCTGGGGCATCTTCATGAACAAGTACGTCTTCCCCGGTGCCGACGCGAGCAAGAACCTCGGCTGGGTCATTGAGCAGCTCGAGGGCGCCGGCTTCGAGGTCAAGAGCATCGACGTCCTCGGCGTGCACTACAGCGCAACCATCTGGCAGTGGTACAAGAACTGGCTCTCGAACCGCGACAAGGTTGTTGAGAAGTACGGCGAGCGCTGGTTCCGCATCTGGGCCTACTTCCTCGCCTACTCTGTCATTGTTGCTCGCCAGGGCTCGTCGTCCGTCTTCCAGATTACGCTCCACAAGAACCTCAACGCCTTCGACCGCTGCGGCCAGATCCCGACGCACGCCGCTACGCAGGTCCCCGTCCGTCGCGAGATCAAGCCCATCGAGAGCCACCGCGAGTTCTGGCCCGAGATGTACGGAGGTGCTGCTGCTGCTGCCAAGCCCGCCGTTCCTGCTTCTACCTCGGTCCCCGCCCCCGCTGCTGCTGCCGCTAAGCCCGCCCCCTCCGCCGCGACCGCCGCTGCCCTCGGCGGCCTCGGTGGCCTCTCCGAGCCCGCTGCCGCCCCCGCCCCCGTCCCCAAGTCGAACAACCCCTTCGCGACCGACGACAAGAAGTACGAGGCCGAGCTCGACCCCACCTTTGACCCCATCAAGCCCGCCAAGTCGGCTGCTCGCAACGCCTTTGCCCGCGCCGAGCCCAACTTTGCCGCCGCCGTCCTCCCCGACGAGCAGAGGGCTACTGCCGCCGAGCCCGTCGTCCCCCTTGTGCCTGCCGTCGAGGACGCTGACCTTGCCGAGCACAAGGGCGAGGCTCTCTAAGTAGCGCAAAGGTGTGAAGCGCTCAGAGCCCAGGATTGAATCCACGGGTGATCCCCTCGAGGGTGATCCCATCGGCGATCTGAGGTTGAAGGTGTCTATCTGAAGAGTGAAGACCGCCTTGTCTCACTACGAGGTCCTCCGAGCTCTCCCGGACGATGAGCTCCGAGTCCTAGCTCTGAGCGAAGAGTGTGAAGTGTGAAAAAGAAGCACGCATGTTGTGCACGCGCCGTAGATCTCATGACCAAACATGACTTTATGGAAGATCTAATGATTCGTGAGGCAAGAGGCTATCGCCGCCAGGTGCAGCTTCGGGACAGATGAGTTCATCACTGACATTGGCACTAACTACATGCAGACTTGAGCAACGCGTCTTGGAGTGTTGACTGGATCGGGCAGTATGGCTGAAGTGTGCAGCAGCATGAGTACAGTCGCCAATCCTGCCTCGACTGCCCCAGCTTCAAGATCATGGCCGCACTAACGAGGATCAGGCTCGACGGATGAGCCCTGCTGACCTTGCTGGCTGTTCAGCCTGGCGTAGCACGACCTGACCTTGTTTCGCGACAGCAGGTCCAGCACTACATGCCACACCCCGAGTCGTTCCCGGACATCGCCCGCAGCTCGACCTGAACCGCAGAGACTGCCAGCAGTATCACGAAGGCGTCCAGACGCTCTTTGTCATGGCCCTTGAGATCGAGATGGCGTACAAGAGAGGCGGAGCCGTCCTTCCTGCGCAGACGACGGTGCAGTTGTATGTCTGAGGCACCATTGCTCTCGCTCTCCTCATGTGCAAGTCTAGAGACGAGGTGTCGATTGGGATTAGTCTGCGATTCGAGTACGTGATACTGAGCCACATCCAAGTCCCAGACCACCCAGGGTGGCCTGCGCACTACTACGAGTATACGAGGGTTGTTGTCAGTGATCCGCTCCTTTAGTTACTGTCCGTAAGCAAGTTCGTTAGCCACTGTCCGTAAGATACTTCGTCATTATTGATCTGGATTACTTCTTGAGCCACCGCCAGAAGTCTTCGACATCAGCTGCTGTCTACACACTGCTATCGTGAGCCCGGGGCCGACCCAGCGCTCGATTATAGTCGAGCCGACATGCGCAACCACTCCTGATGCAGTTCTGTAAGTGGTGTAGTTCAGTAGCTTGTCCTTGCGTCGCTCTCATCGTGAGCCTCTCAGTCACAAACTCCTCATCTGCAGACACGCCTCAATCGCACTGTCAATCCTCTCCGTAGGCCATGCAACTACACCCGCGCGCCGACATCCCCCGCAGCGTGAGTCTTAGATTAATGCATACAAACCGCCTAGGCGGAACTGCTGGCGACTGTCTTTTGCGCGTCGACCACAGTCGTCCTGTCTGTCCTCCTGTAACTTGTCCTCTTCCTCGCTAGAGCCCCCCTTGCTGCCAAGGTAATCGAGATGTCTCATCCCCGATCGATCCTTTAGAATATCAAGGAGTGCGCTTTTTTAAGAGTAACACTTGTGGCTCCCGACCTGGGTCGCTTAGGCGACCTCGGTGATGCCGTGCGAGGCCTTCTTGCCAGTCGCCATCTCGAGCTTCATGAAAGCAATTGCACTTCCGGGGCGCAACCCTTTGGGGCAAGTCCTAGTACAGTTCAGGATGGTGTGGCTGTTTGTTAGCTGATGTCGAGAGGTGAAGATGTTGCAGGAAGATGTGTAGGAGAGACGATGTAATCATCGGCAGTGTGGTGTGCCACAACCACGTGACGCCAGGGCCAGGCACCCTGAGTAATCTGGGTCTGGTGCCTATATGCCTTGTATTTGGTCCCGCTTACGCAGACGAGCAAACGAATTGCCGACCCATCGCGGACACTTCACAGGCGCGGCGCATGGTCTCCACACAAGGCAGAGAGGCCGTCACACGGCCAATCTGTTCCTCGTGGGTCCTGGGACGGCGCTATCCGATACACGAAACCTAAGAAGACTTGGTACTCACCATCGGTAGAGGGACATGTTGTTCTGGAGCTTCTCCTTGCGCTCCTCGGTGGCCTGGTCACGAGAGTCGGCGATCCAGCGGTAAGCCTGCATGAGGACGGCGGGGCCGAGGTACTGGTCCTGGTTCCACCAGTACTGCGGAGAGTCAGCGAGACATTCTGTGTGGAATCCAAAATTGCCGGGTACTAACCGAAGGGCACGAGGTGGAGCAGCACGCGCAGAGAATGCACTCGTACATGCCGTCGAGCTTCTTGCGGTCGTGCTGAGACTGGAGAATCTCAGTCTTGGGGGGGTTGTCGTGCTTGAGCCAGGGCTGGATCGACTTGTACTGCTTGTAGAAGAGGGTGAGGTCAGGGACGAGGTCCTTGACGACATACACTGCACACGTCAGCTGGCTACTCCTGGACAGATCTGTTTAAACCCACTGTGAGGGAGGGGGTAGACCTTGCCGGGCTTGCTGGTGTCCTTGTCAATGCGGCAGAGACAGGCGAGCGTGTTGACACCGTCAATGTTCATGGCACACGAGCCGCAGATACCCTCACGGCACGAGCGACGGAAAGTCAGGGTGGGGTCGATCTCGTTCTTGATCTTGAGCTGAGGGGTTAGACCAATCCGCGAGTATGATGACTCACGAGAGCGTCGAGCATCATAGGACCACACTGGTTGAGGTCAACCTTGTAGGACTGGAGCTTGGGCTTCTCCGAAGGGGTGTCCGGGTTCTGGTCAGAGGTCAGTAAAATGATCCGTGCTGCTGCAACGATCGATCGCGTCGGCTCCACGCATCGACAAGCAAAGCTTAGCTAAGAAGAAGTGGCGGCCTTGTGTATCGTGCTCATGCTCAAGCTTCGGTCTGCGCGCAGGCCTTACAGCGCGATCGACATGTGCGCATACTTACCCAGCGGTAGATCTTGAACTCCTTGATCTGAGGAGGCTTGGTGCCGGCGGCGGGGGTAGCGGTCGACTCGGAGGGCTGGGCGAACTGGGTAGCGGCCGAGGTCGAGAGCTGGCGGGCGACGACGCCGCGGGGGAGGGCACGGAGGGCGGTGGTGCGCATCATCTTGGGCTAGAGGATGAGGAGGGGAGCTAGGGGATGAGTGGTGAGATGGAGACGAAGGCGAAAGGCGAAGTCGTGACTTGGCTAGCCGGCGGACGGGGGGTGTGGGTGTCGCTCGGTGGACGGGAGCTATCCTATGTGCAACAGGTGCGCTGTGGTTGGTCGGCGTCTGCCTCAGTGACGGAAGCTGGGGTCGGAATACTTCGGACTTTGTCCATGCCAATCAAACGCTCTCTAATACCACACAGTCACGTGATATTAGGGCTCTCAAAACGCATCCATGGCTGCATGGCTCCAACGGGCCCGAAAGTGGGATGCGGTCGATTTGCGGACTGACGGTGATTTGAAAGCCGCCGTCAGCCGCGTTAGAGTTATCCGCGTCCCTTGGCGACTGCCAGGTCCACATGTCCACAGGTCCACTCACCCCCAGTCCGTCCACCGAAGATGCGGCGGAAGTGTGGCGGCGGACTCCGAGATCCACATTGAGATGCACGACGCGTCACCCAACATCGCCGCTCGGCCTGCTGTTCTTCGCAAATGTTAGCATCACGGACGAAGGTGAGTGAGTCAGCAGCGGACATTTGCTTGGCTGAAATGCATGACAGATGTGCGGAATTGGCATCCTTGCGGATCTCTCGCCACTACGGCTGTCAGCCCATCTGACTACCTAGGCGTAGCGTGCGCATCAAAGTGACTCCGCAGTCACGCGAGAAGTGCAGTCATGCGGTCATGTACTTTGTTTCCATGCTTAATGCATACACGGGCTCATGCGTAATTCATGACCTCTTCAGACATGTGTTACAAAAGTGATGTTCCCTCCTTAGATCTCGTCCGGAATGCCGTGTCGCACCTTTGCAGCGAACGCCCGCTGGTCCTTCAGCCACTGGCGGTAACCCTGGACCGAGGTGATCTGTGGGCCAGAATGCACGCCAGCAGTAATGACAGCCGGAAACAACCAAGTCCGCGAATGCAAGTGAGGGGGTACGATCATAGCAAAGCGGACAGCGTTCGCGGTGAGGTCAGGAAGCACGGCGTCAGCTACACAGTCTTGCCGAAAAGTCGATCACTACGCACCTTCTCTCCGTAAAAGTCAGGCGAGGGGTTGTTCAAACTCTGACGCGAAGCGTCGACACGCCTCGACTTTATCCTGTTGAAGAACTCGCGGTCCATGACATCAAGCGGGGAGGGGTTGCCCTTCGAGAGCTTCGGGTGCGTGACGCTGAAGAGAGCGTTTCCGACAGTAGGACCAAGGAGCCAGCCGAACGCTAAAGTCAGCACTTCAATCATGAGAGCACACTGTGTTGTCCAGCTGAGTCCCTCATCAGGAGTCGTTGCGGACAGCACTCGTGGCAGCAGAGCGCCACGGCCGTCCTCACGAGGAACCCAGCGGCATTAACGACAAAGCGACTCACCCATGCACGCGAATCTTTAGAGCCCAGTCAGTAACAAGCCCTGCAGCCTCAAAGTCGACTTACGTGGCACCTCCGTAAACCATGCTGAGCGGGCGTCAGTAGAGTCGCATTAAGTGAAATCAGCTTGTCATACGTACAAGGGATCAAGGCCGAAAATGAGCTGGGTAGGATCCGTCTCCCTGCTAGCAAAGTACATGGCTCCGCCAAGCAGGCCACCGATCGAGGTCGGAACAGACGCAACAGCCGACCATAGCCTGCGCTTCTTGCGCATGGCAAGGTACTCGGACCAGGTCATGGGCAGGTTGCGAGGGGAGGTGTAGTAGTGCGGGGCCTCATTCTCGGCGGTAGAGGACGCAGTGGTGCTGGAGGTCGAGTTGTAGCGGCGAGCAGCCACAACCGGGACAATAGGGCGGACCCGGAGGCCGAGAGATACGCGAGCGAGAGACATGGTGCTGCTGGTTGTTGTCAGGACGCTCTTGCAACTTGCTCACGCTCAAGTGATCGATAGTGATCGTTAACGGCCAGCGCCGTGCGGTGGAGGTCGCGAACGGCGTTAGGCGAAATGGCTAGTGGCAGTGACGTATAAAGCTTGGCTTAGCATGCGGGGTCTCCGCATAGGTGCCTGAATCTGGCAGTTGACTTCGCGGTTCGCCTTCCAGCCTGCTGCTCGAAGTGATTTTGGGTGTTACTTTGTTCCTCTTGAAGCTCGCCACGCCACCATGCCCAGCTTCGCGCCACCATGAGCAACTGTGAGGAGCATAGGACTGAGCTCCTCGACCTTCCTGGAGAACTGCTCAGCCAGATAGCGGGGTATGTCCTTACAGCATGTGGCAGTCCGACTGACGAGTAGCTACCTCTCTCTTCAGGAGATCATCACCTTCCTCACTTTACACCCCCATCTTTTGAACCTCACGAGATCGAATCTGACGCCTTTGAGGGAGTCTATCCGACAGATTATCCGTGATGGTCCGCCGTACCCGCACGCTCTCGGTGTTTTGCCATCGCTGTACACGTTGACCGGGCATGATGACGGAGGATTGTTCATGGAGGTGCTCGTCAGGGCGTCACCTCGCTGGATCCTGGAACGTTTCGAGATAGGAAGGTGGCGCGACCACATCTGGGAAGAAGCATTTCGACGACGCTTCCTTCCAAGCTGGGTTCGGTACAAGAACGCCGAGGACACTTGGCGAGCAGCCTTCCTGCGGGTGCTTGGTCGCTTGGATCACCGCGCAGTTGGATGCGCTCACCACGAATCTTGGACTGTGAGTGAGAGGGTGGATGCGCCACGCGATGCTGATAACAGCGCTTCATTACGCTAAGACATAACGGGTCTGCCATGTTGAACCGGATCTACACTCGCACCTTCGATCCATACGACATTTACGACGAACTGAAGTGAGTGGCTGACGAGACGCAATGCTGACAAACAGGCACCAGAGCAACCTCGCCAATTATCCCACCGACGTGAGAGTTGTCCTGCATTTGCAGGATGTGCGCATCCTCGCCCTTGGAGTGCTGGTGGAGCGCCCATCATGGTGTGCCAATGACACTGCCCATCTCGTGCTTCACCCGCCGATGCTCCGCAGGCTTCACTCGACACCACGGCCTGCGCCAAGGCTTCCTCGGACCATCTCCGCCCCCGAGCAGCAGCAAAGCTTCATACCGCTAGTGCGATCCACGACAGTGCCTTCCGTTCCGAGCACCTCGGACCCTGATCCGCCCGTGCCGACTGCTCAGCCAGCAGCTCAAAGCACCAGCCCGTCGATGTTCGCCTCGATAGGCGAATGGATGGGAAGGGCTCGACGTCGGTCAATTCACACTGAAAGCGAAGCAGGTCCCAGTCAACCTCGTAGCGGAGATCGAGATCGTCGATGGTCCCTCCCTGGTCTAGCGCGCTCCCGCAGTCACCCAAATGAATCGCCAGCACTTCCTTCTCAGGCGTCGACGCCTCAAGCCGGCCCTTCTGCTCGGTCGGAAGACTTGCCCGCTCCCACTGCAGTTTCACTGTCGCTGCCCCAGCATGGAACATCGCCCAGAGTGCCGACACTCCCGCTCATGCCGGCTCTGCCGGAAGATGATGCTGCGCCGACTCCTCCACCGCCGTCGCCTCCTCCACGGCTACGCGTTCAGCATCCATACGCGCCGTTGATCTATCCTACTCCTGCTTACTCGCATCGCCTTTATCCCAACTACACTCCTTACGAGTCGGAGTGGATGCGAACCACGTCTTACTCAGTCGACCGGCTCAGCCTGGGTCTGGGCGTTTCGCCTGACGACGACCCAGTCCTTCGCGTGCGAGACTTCCGCGCCGACCATGAAGAGACCATCGAGGTAGGCGAAGCATCGTCGGGCAAAGCAATGTGGGGCACAGAAGGGATGAAGGTAACGGAATGGGAACCTGAGAATGAGGAACGTCGTCGGTGGGCTGGATCAATGATGTGAGCTGCTGTCCGCTCGAACTTGACAGCTAACATACAGTCTCGTCGCTCAGCTGTTCCCTGGAACTCGCAAAGAGGCTGCACCACCCGGTGTGCCTCGGGAGTCAGCGGTCGAGGGCCCATTGGTCGATCTAGGACCGCGGGGACAGTACGCAAGCCTTGGATGGGAGGATCTGGAGGTGCTGATGCCGTGGGTGAAGCTGAAGTCGCCTGGCCGGGACGATCACGATGGCCGGAGGAGTGGGTGGGGTTTTGAGTCTGGCACCGAGATTTGAGGCGAGAGGTACTTTCTTTTTGTGTATCTCTGATGTGTAAATCGTCCTGTCTGTTGTACAGTAGTATGCATCCTCAAGGTGGGTAGCGGACAGAACCGCCGATGTTGCTCTATGGGACTGTATGATCTCGAATGTGTCTATTAGTGCATGAATGTGGGGACTAGATATTCTCGTCGGGCTCGCCGTCAATGAGAGCAGCATAGTCCTCGGCGCTGGCGAAGGCCGGCATCTCGCGACGCTTCTTGCGGCGCTCCTTGCGCTCCTCCCTGCGCTTACGCTTAGCGCCCGCTGCGGGGTCCTCGTCCTCCTCCTCTTCGGAGTCCGAGCCACCAAGCTCAATATTCGGCATCTCGTCGAGGGGAATGAGGTCATCCTCGTCCTCGTCAAGATCCGGGAAGTCGTCATCATCCGACTCGTCGTCGTCCTCACCGTCGTCCTCTCCCTCATCCTCCTCCGCGTCGTCGTCGCTCTCCTCAGCCACCTCGACGTCATCGTCGCCCTCCTCCTCATCGGAGTCGGAGTAGTCGACGTCCTCGTCGCTGCTGTCGTCTGAGATGCCCATGTCGTCTCCGGCATCGGGCATGGAGGCCTGCATGGCCTTCCAGATCTCCTCCTCCTCCGCGTCAGATCCCTCAGCAGCGGCAGCCGCGTCCTCATCGGCGTCGCTGACCTCCTCGTCGTCCGAGACGTCCATCGCGTCCTCGTCCGAGTCGCCTCCCTTGCGCTTCTTGGCATCCTTCTTGAGGGCCTCCTTCTTGGCGAGTTTTGTGCTGAAGAATCGGTGGAAGAAGAGCTGGTCGACGGGGACGTCCTCGACCTTCTTGCGCCAGAACGCCTCGGTGTTGACGTTGGAGTCGGGCGCTGTGCGCGGGCCGCGGTTACGAATAACGTTTCCTGTCGTGTCGTTGACAGCGGCCGGCTGCATGATGCTCGCACCCTTCGGCTGGAGGGTCTTCTTCGGGTTGCGGTAAACGAATTTGTCGAGGAAGGAAATGAGGGTGTTTAGGCTGATGTCGGCGGATCCGGTCAATGTCTGGCCTATGAGCAGCTGGTTCGCCTGCAGTGCCACACTCGGGTGGAAGTGCTCAGTGAACGGCAGCAGCTCCCAGAGACAGCTCTGGTCGGCATGTGCGTACAGCGGCTCGCGCTTCTTGCCGTCGTACTGCTTGTCGTTCGCCTTCGAGGACTCTCCGACCTTCTCAAGGTCCTTGGCAGGCTTCTTGCCCTTAACGTCGGCGTCGACAAAGTGCTCCTCGCCGTCGTCCTCGGGCTCGATGAGCATGCGTCGCAGGCCAGGGGTTGCGTTGAACAGGTCGCCGAGCAGGTAAAGGGCACCGCAGATGAACGGCGGCTGGTGCAGGTTGAGCATCTGCAGCAGACGCTTAACGAACGCCATCACGCGCGGCAGGCTCTGGTCCGCCTTCATCGCCTTGAACAGCAGGTTCAGGTACATGGCCTGCTTGGACGAGGTGATGAGGCGTCCGTCGAACAGCGACTCATACAGCGTGCGGTAGAAGCGGTCGACGACCGACGGCCGGCTCTGCGACACCTGGAAGATGAGCTGCAGGGCCTGGATCGACGTGTTGAACGTGCCCGCATGGCAGATTTTGAACAGCGTCTCCATGTATCCGTCAAAGAGCGCGTCGTCGAGCTTAGCAAAGGGCAGCGCACGGTTGACACCCGTGAGCACGGCCGCGACGAGCTTGGCCTCGGCGCTGTCGACGAGCTCCTCCTCGGGCTGCTTTCGTCCACCCTTGGGCTTGGCACCCTTGCGCCGTCCACGCCACTTCTCAACCTTGCCCGTCACCTTCTGCATCTGCTCGGCGTCAAGCTCGTCCGCCTCGGCCTTCTCTTCGTCGCCCTTCTTCTGCTCCTCGCCAAGGATCTCGCGGAACACCTCGAAGTACACCTCCACCAGACGGCCCGCAACCTCGCGGTCCTTCTGCGTCAGAGTCATCTGGTTCAGCGTGATCAAACCGTAGTATCGTCCGTGGTTCGGCGGCGCCTTGACGCCCTCCTCGGCCTTCTTCTTCTTCGGCTCGTCGTCGTCGAAACGCATGTGCGTGCCGCTTGATGAAGAACCAGCAGCGCCCGTCAACGTCGTCTTGAGCACAATCGCAGCAACCTCACGCGCCACAACGGCCTTCATGGCGGGGTGTACCTGGAGGAGTTGGAGGATGAGATGAGACGCCTTCGATGCGACGGCCCTGTCAGTGTCTCCGAGCTTGTTGACACCGAGACGGAGCAGGTTCTGCTCCTGCTCCGCGTTGCCCTGCAGGAGGTGGAAGGTGATGTCGAGCGCCTTGGAGCGAACGTAGGGGAGCGTGTCGTGTGAGAGGGTCTCGAGGATTTGGAGCAGGTTGAAGAACCACTTCTTGAGGAAGTCCTCGAAGGCATAGACCACAAGGTGACGGTCGGTGATGTCGGGGTGCGCGAGCAGAGGCTGGTCGGCAAAGTACTTCAGCTTGCCGTTCTCCTTGCCTCCACCGGTCGTCCACCAGTCCGCCAGCGCGCGGACAGTGGCAAGACGCTCGTCACGGCCACCACCTGCGTGGGGAGCTCCGTCACGCCAGCCGGCCATGGCACGCATGCGCTCGAGCTCAGAGACAGCGTGGATCGGGCTCTCACGAATGAGAAGAACGAGGGCCGACAGCTTGTCCTGGTGCGTACCGCTTGACAAGATCTGCGAGATGAACGCGGTGTCGGAGGAAGAGCCAGCACGCTTGGGTTTGGGAAGGTCGCGGAGGAGCTGATCGGCGCGCATACGCAGGCTGTTGATCTTCGAGTGGGGGGCCTTGCCGAGGGGCTTAGACGGCATCGCCAGGTCGGGGACAAGCGAAGCCCAGTCGGCAACAAGAGGAACGTTCTGAAGTTAGTTTGATGCAAATGTTTGAACTCACTCTTCCGCTTGTAGCGTCGGGATCCACTCGCTTGGCAGGTGCCTCGACCGTCTCGGTCTTCGCTTTCTGAACCTCCTTCTTGGCCTCCTGCTTAGGCTCCACCTTCTTCGGCGCCTCCTCCTCACTGCTCTCATCGCTGTCCTCGTCGTCCTCGTCCTCATCGCTGACCTCGTCCTCGTCGTCTTCCTCCTCGCTGTCGTCCTCGTCATCCTCATCCTCGTCGTCATCCTCGTCATCGTCCTCTGCCGCAGTCTCGTCGTCCTCGTCGTCTTCGTCTTCGTCTTCGCCTTCCTCGACCTCATCATCCTCCTGCGGTCGAAGGTTGCCGAAGTCAAGCCCCTTCATGAAGGCGCTGAGCTCGGCCTTGAGTGCCTTCTGGAAGTGTCAGCTCATACTCAAGCATTGTGAGACTCACCTCGTCAACGTCTCCAGACTTGCCGGCAGGAGCAGCCTCATCGTCGCTGTCCACTCCGGCGATAAGTTCCAGATCGGCGTCGTCACCTCCGAGCTCCTCGACGGCCTGCCGAAGAGCGTCCTTGTCGGCGGTCTTGTTGGCGGCCTTGCTTGCTTTCGCAGGCTTTTGGGACTTGTCGGCCTTGGAAGCCGCCTTCGACTTTCCCTTGGCCATGCTGTCTGTAGCTGGTTGTGCTAGGCCTCTAGGTTGTTGTGAAGCACCTCGACTGCACGCAATCTTCAGAAATTAATGACCTAGACCGGATTCCTGACGTGTTATTTTACCCCCGCACATTATCACCGGCCTCCAGTCTCGGCGCGTCACCACACCGGATTCGAGCGACTGAGCGACCGACCCAGACATCGCTCACCACCACATCTTCAGCATGGTCCTCGCTATCCGGCCGATCGTGTCGGCGCCTTTGGGTAAGCTCGGTAAATCGCATCGTTGACTGACATACAGCCGGCTGTTGCACTGTTCTCTCTGTCTTCGGCATTATCATCCTCGCAGGTACGTGACTGATTCGAAGTCGGGCGAGCGCTTCCACTAACACACTCGCAGCTTTCGGGGCCTTCTTCTCTCGTCATGCCTACGCTCTGACCGCTGCTGAGCCGCCGGCAGGCCCTCACGACCCCGATTTCGTCGCTAAAATGTGTTACACGGCAGCTTTCATCTACGCCTGCTTCTTCGCGTTCTGCGGCCTTCAAGTGAGTCTTCTCAGCTGACTGCGTGCGAGATTCAACACCGGACTAGCATTGCGGACGAGCTATATCTGCAGATCTTCTGTATTCGGTTCTGGCTTGAGCGATGTTGCAGCTCGCTCGCAGTTCGGCTGCTCCCATCAGTCGACCCTCTTGGTGACATCCCAGGCTAACGTCAGCTCACTGTTCATAACCGCTACCCCCGAGGAGTTCAGTTGTAGATTATAGACAACGTTAATCATCAATGTATTATATAGGTCGCCAGTGCTGGCTGCTGCATGCTGCATGCCTTCGGTTGCAAGTCCCGCTCGGCGTCAGGAGGCAACGGTGGGGTGATGATGATCGGCGTAGGAAATGCTCCCGCAGATTCTGTCGTCGGTGGCCAAAGTCAAGCTCAGGACAACAACAATTACACTCGCCCTTCAGACTACAAACCAATCTATCCACGTCCCACCACCATGCCGGTCAAGCGATCAGGAGGCGACCCGTCTGGCGCTCCCAAGCGTACACGATTTGCGTCGCCCCCGCCTTCTGCCGGCGAAGCTGGTCCGTCCCGATCTCGTTCTGTTGACGACAACGACGATCGGTATCTCGAACAGGACATCACCGAATCGACTCGCGGCGCAAAGCTCAGGGAGAAGCGCTCGCTTCGCGACACGGAGGGCTATGACTCTGACTCGGACAATGACGAGGAGAGCAAGGTGCTCAGCCGAAGATCCGGAGCTCAAGAGGACGGCGAGGACGAGGACGAGGACATGGACATGTTTGCCGATGAGCCTGCTCCCGACAAGGGCAAGGAGAAGGAGAAGCCGAAAGACAAGGAGAAGTTCATGGATTTGAATGACATTGAGGGACAGGAGTTTGACGAGCCCTCAGCTCCTCCGCTGGACGAGGACAGCGACAGTGAAGCGGAGCCCGTCGAGAAGAAGACGGGCCTCGATGGTGATATGGGCGTCGACCTCACACCATTCAACATGAAAAAGGAGATGCAGGAAGGACGCTTCACGGAGGGCGGAGAGGTGTATATGGAGAATACGAAGGACCCTCACGAGAAACACGACGTCTGGCTCGACTCGATGGACAAGGACGAGATCAAGAAGGCTCGCCGTGCCCATCGCGAGCGCGAACGGCTCGAGAGGGAGCGTGAACAGCGAGAAGCGGAATTGGAGAGTGGAGCTGGCAGCGAGGAGAGAGAACAGAAGCTGCTGAAACAAGCTATGGAACACATGGAGCGCGGGGAGACCGTCCTTGAGGCTCTCCAGCGGCTTGGCAAAGAGGCTGAGAAGAAGGCAGCAGCCAGCAAGAAGAAGTCATGGGTGGAGAGGCAACGTGAGCGAAAAGCAGCTCTGGAAGGGTATGTCTACGGAAAGTCGACGATGCTGACAAGCAGTGGCGGTACCACAGACTCGTTTACTCAGCTCTCTTCTGCCGTCTCCGATCTCACGGCGATGAGCAAGTTGGACGTATACGCCCTCTCTCGTGAGGCCATTTCCCGAATGATCCGACAGCCAGACGCCCCGGCATCAGCGCCCGCATCAACCCCAGCTGCCCCCGTCGACACGCGGGCATTCCAATACCGGTTCTCCATGGCGTACATCAATTCGCTTCCGGAGGGTCAGCGCCCGATCGAACGTGAGGTGTTCGGGCCCTTCAGTGCCTCGCAGCTGAGGCAGTGGAAGGCGACCGGTTTCTTCGGGCCGCAGTGTGAGAACGTCGAGCTGAGAGTGGTGGGAGCCGATTCCTGGGGATCTTGGGCAGATGTAGTAGACAAAGTGTAGCAATAGATACATCAGTACTTGAAGAATTATCCGCACCGCCTGGCTCCTCTATCCCTCCCCCTATTTGTCCTTCTTGGTCTCGCTCGGCACAGCATCAGACACGTCAAGGAGGGGATCCTTGATCGGCATGTTTTCCGGATTACTCTGGATCTTGTGCATCTGCGCGACGAACCTGGTATCAGCTACCATCTTCGTGCTAGTACTCACATGACCATCGCTCCCCAGAGGAGTGTGCTAGTGACCAGGAGGAAGATGACCTCACCCTTCCAGTTGGTCATTGCTGCCAGACCAAATAGGACCATAATGAGGAGGAAGAACGAAATGTTCATAGCTAAGGAGTTAGCCGAGCACACTTTTAGGACATCGGTTGTCTACTTACCGATCACGACCGTTGCATTCGCCCCCGGCTCCCAGATCGAGTTGATCAAGTCACTCACAACCCCCGGCGGGCCCTCGATCGGAGGTTGGATGTCAGCCGGAACGTCGTCCTTTCCGCCCGACAGAGACTCGCTCAGTCGCCGGGCGGACGGGGTGCCAACAGGCTCCGGAGTCGTTGAAGACGATGCTGATGAATCTGATGACTGCGTCGTGACCATGTCCGTCTTGCTGTCTGCTACACGAAGGGTGCAGCAAAGGACGCGGCAGTGGCGATCGTCACCCGAAATACGGCACAGCTGACACGGACTATGAACGACCTCCGCCCACGTGGTCTGCAAAAGTTGAGATCATCGAGGCAACCTCCTGCAATTCTGCGATCGAGAGCCAGCATCTTCGAAGCCTGCCTCCTTGCACACACATATACCCAGCCCGCGATGTCTTCGCTCGCGAGCCAACTCAAGGGCATCGCTTCGCTCGATGCGGAGCGCCTGACCTCAAGGACAGGTGCGCCGTCTTCCAAGTCATACCTATTCCCCGCCAAGGTCGCTGCTACCCAGGACCTCGATGCTGTTCACGCGCTCGGCCAGTCCGGCTTCGATGAGCTTGTCCAGCTCGACCCCCAGATGGAGGAGTTTGAAGAGGAGCTCTTCTCTGAAGCCGCCAAGCGTACCGACCGCATGATGCTCTCCGCTGAGGAGAATGCTAAGCTCGACGAGGTGCTCACACGATGCCTCGGTCGATTGGGCAAGTGGATCGGTACCATGGCCGGTGGCAAGTGTATTGAGTGGCTGGTCCGAAGGTTTAGGTGAGCGTGGTACAAGAAAGCTAAGGCTGACAGCAGGGTGCACGAGATGAATGCCGAGACCACGCTGCAGGTCTTCCTCCCGTATCACGACTCTCCAAACTTCGCCCGCATCCTCGCCATCCTCACTCTGCCGACCGATTCTCCTTACCACGTCCCTTTCGCTCCTCTCGCTAAGAAGGCTCAACCTGTTGCGCGAGAGTACATCACGAGCGCCATCAGCTCCGCTCGCGATCCGTCACTTCGCCTTCTGACGGACCTCGCTGAGTCTCTGAAGACTGCCCACACCGAGGGCTGCACCCACCGTGCTCTTCTCGCGTTCTGGAGTGCCACTCTTGTCGATCTGCTTGAGCGGAGCAGAAGCGCTGGACGGGTGCCCGAGGGCGTTGTGAAAATCCTGGTCGAGGCATTCGTGACCCTCCTCTCGACTCCTGGTGTCAGCGCCGAGGTCAATGCCGCTGTCTACCCGCCGTTGGTTCTTCTTACCCGAACAGTCCGCCTTGCCGACGCTCCGTTTGCAGCGATCCTGGAGGCGCTTCTGACTCCCAGCACTGGCGCTGCTCCTAGCCAACGAGTGCTGACCCTTCTCGTACTTCTCGACGCGCGAAAGGGATGGCAGCAGGGTCTTGGAGCCGATGCGCCCGCCCGCCTCGCCACTATCCCTCAGCTGGGAGATCTTCTCGTTGCCGCCATGGAGAAGTACGGCTTCGAGAACGCCATGCAGGTCATCATGTCTGTCCTCATTGACGACGTTCCCGAGTCCCTGGAGACGCTCACCAAGCTCGTCGACTACCCCGCCCTCCCAGAGTCCGTGGTTAAGGTCGCTGCTGAGAAGCTTCTGAACACTCCTTCAGGCTCCCACAAGGACGCTCGTGATCTTCTCAGTACGCTGCGCCAGCGCTACCCCTCGCTTATTGACGGTGCCGTGCTTGAAGCCTCTGCTACCTCAGATGTCGACCCCGCTCTCACGCAGTGGTCCTCGGCCGAAACCGCGTTCCTCGACGTGCACTCTGCGGACGTCGCCTCGCGAGTCAGCGGTGTTCGCGAGATGTACGCCGTCGCTGACGCGGCGGGTCTGAACCGAAAGAACGCTGCTGAGTTGATCGCTTCAGATGACAAGCTGCGATCGGCCCAGAATGCCATTGTCGCTCGACTGCGAGACACCGACCTCGAAGTACTTTCCTCCGTTTACGCTGAGCCGGAGCTTCTGCTCTGTCTGCTCAATGGCGTTGACTACATTGACGCTGTCCTCTCTACGTTCAACAGCGTTAAGCCCCAGCCCAAGGTTCTCGGGCAACACATCGCCTTCCTCGCGAACACCTACCTGCCAGCCCACCCTGAGGCCGAGGGGCGAGTCTTTGAGAAGCTGCTGATCCCCAATCTGTTGGCGAGCGAGGACCGTCGCGCTTTCGGCCCGGAGCAGTGGCCCTCCGTCGTCAAGGCTTGCCGTCTTCTGGCCCATACGAAGGTTCCCGCACTTGAGGCGTCTGTTGACCAGCTCGTCAAGCTCAACCAGGAGCTCGTCAAGGCTATCGCTAATGCCATTGCGTCGTCTGGAAACATTGGCTCTCGCGTGGATCTCCTTGTCGCAGCTCTTTCGGCCGCTGGGGCTTCTGCTCGACTCTTCGCTGCCGTCACGCTTGGGCAACTGGTCACTTGCGCAGGTGGCTATCAGTACGCTGTGGCTGCTCGTTCTCTGGACGCTCTCCAGGTCTCCCTCGGCGGCAAGGCTCTCGTCGATGTTGACACGGTCGAGTCGCCTCTGTCCGACTCACTCATCAAGGCAATCGTCACCAAGCCTAACCAGGCCAGGACTCTGCAGCGAGCGAGCCTTGCTCTTCTGAGTGCCGCAGCCGGTGTCCGCTCATCGCCAAACGACAACATCACCTGGCTTGGAGATGACTCCAGCACTGAGTCTACCGAGGCTCAGGCTCGCCGCGTTGCTCACTCCCTGTACCGATGGGCGAACAGTGCGAGCCTTGCTGCCTCTGTCGCGAAGAGTCTCCTGCAGTCTGTCCTTAGCCAACTCGGCGAGGACGCGCTTGTCTTCTTTGCTTCTGTCTGGACCGACGCCACGGACTCTGGCCTTCGCGTTGCTGCCCTTCGTCATGCTGCGGCTTTCATTATGGCTTACCAGGGAGCTGACAAGAAGAAGACGGATTTCCAGCTCGTCATCCCCGCTCTTCTCATCGCTCTTCAGGACGCCTCCAAGGAAGTCCGCGCTGCTGCGGCCGCTATCTTGAAGTCCATCTCCGAGACGCCCACCTCCGGCTCTTCGGACATCTACGGACTTGAGTCCATCTATGGACAGCGCTCCGACCTCGTTCAGCTCCTCAAGCCTTCCGACCTGGCCAAGTACCTCGAATCGCTGACAGAGGCCCTCGATGACATGGTCCTGGATGCCTCCCGCCTGGCACTCGTCCACGCTTCTGCTCTGGATGCCTCCACCAAGGACGGCAAGAAGCACGTTTCCCAGCGTCGTGCAGTAGTGGACAGCCTCATGTCTCACGTTCTCGGCTGGCGGTCCGACGACGCTCGCCGTTCGCTGCTGTCATCACTCGTCCGCGTGAACAATGCCTCCCGCCTGCAGGGTGCGCTGCCTCTTCTTGAGCCGCTCACGGACGCGGCTAAAGACGAGGCCGACTGGCTTGCGTCTCTCCCTACTGCTCACAAGGATGAGTACTTGGACCTTCTCTTCGAGAGCTTCAATCCGCGTCACACTTCCGTTCTGTCGGAGGACAGCGAGGCTTGGCGCTTCCTTCTGGACCTGTTCTCCGCGGCTCCGACGCCCGTCGTCAAGCAGATGCGCACACTCTCTCTGCAGCGCATGGCCGATGGTCTCTTCCTTGCCATCAAGCCCACTCAGCGGGCCGAGTACATCATCGACCTCGTGCAGTCACTCCACAGCTTCACGCCTGAAGACAAGATTGCTGCTAAGGCCATCCTTGCCAAGCTTCGTCTCTCCACGATGGAGATCATGGGCGTCGTTGAGACCCTCGTCGAGCCTCTCGAATCGACTGTTCAGCGCAAGAAGGCGAAGAATGACGAGACTGAGGACAAGATCGAGCAGGCTGTGTACAGCATCACGACGTTCATCGAGTCGCGTGACTGGAAGGCTCTGCGCGGCGATGCCTCGCTCGTTGCTGCTCTAATGAGCATCCTGTCGGCTGTCTTGACCAAGCGTCAGTCCATCAAGGAGGGTGTCGACTACCTCGAGCAGGAGGTCCTCGGCGCCATTCTCGCGCAGCTTGAGAAGATCAACGACGCTTCCGAGATTCTGCGGGCTCGTGTCGGCATCGAGGCTATCGTCAAGGTCATCCGCGTTTCTTCGAACCCTCGCACCTCCCAGCGTGCGCTGCTCGTCGCATCGGAGCTCGCACGTCTCATTCCGGAGAGCGTACTGCACAACGTCATGCCCATTTTTACATTCATGGGTTCGTCCGATCTGCAGCGCGACGATGCCTACAGCTTCGGTGTTGTCGAGCAGACTGTCTCGCGCATCGTCCCTGTCATGGTCGAATCGCTCAAGGAGAAGGCGAGCTCCACGTTCGAGCTGTACACCGAATCTCGCACCTTCCTCAACATCTTCACCGACATGGCTGGTCCGGGTCGCCTTCCGAAGCACCGCACTCTGCCGTTCTTCGTGCACCTCGTCAAGTCGCTCGGCGCCGAGTCGTTCCTCGCGCCCGTGTGTATGCTTCTCGCCACAGGCAAGAAGATGCCCGGTCTCGACCTGCCGCTCAGTGTCGCGCAGGCGTTCCCCGCGGCGGTGCGCACGAACGCTCTGCTCGAGATCGAGCGCGAGGCTACTCGCCTCGTCAGCGGCACCGACGAGGGCTTCCTCGCCGATGACAAGCACAGCGCACGTCACGCCGCCACACTCCTCGAGTTGTGTGCTGGCCTCGGCAAGCAGCTGCGTGGCAAGGTGTGCCCGCAGTCTGAAGTCGAGGAGATTGTGCGCGACCTCGTCTCGCTGTCGGCCGAGCAGCTCGACAGCGACGACCAGATCGCCGTGCCGCTGGAGGCTGCGCTCGCCAATGCGATGCAGCTTCTCTCTGTGCCCAGCTTCCTCAGCATCATCGAGAAGATCATCGAGTCTGGTCGCGAGGAGGACATCACGCGCTCGCTCGACATGTTCACCGAGCGCCTTCCTCTCGTCAAGTCGGAAGTGCGTGCCAAGTCTTCGGCCGCCATGGGCAAGATCATCAAGGGCACTGCCGCTCTTCTCAAGACCGGCCAGGCTGTCGCGGAGCATGCTCTCATTGCTCTCGAGGCTGTCGCCGCCTCCGCCCTCCCCAACGAGGACGGTGCGCTCGCCTCGATCGTTCCCACCGTCATCGACGCTGTCAAGGGCGCCGATGCCGAGACGTCTGTATCGGCCATGTCGCTTGTGGCATCGCTTGTCCGTCGTCTCGGTCCCCGCTCCATCCCCTTCATCCAGCCCGTCCTCGACGCTTGCCTCTCGATGGCTTCGCAGACTGGCGCGGCGCTCGATGCAGCGTTCCTCACGATCTCGGCGCTCGTCGATACGGTACCTACCTTCATCAGCGGCAAGCAGCTCGTGTCGCTTCTCCGCGCCACAGCCGAGCACCGCGCCGACGACGAGGGTGCTTCTGCAGTCCTGATCGCTGCTGTTGCCAAGCGCATCCCGACCAAGACACTGGTGCCAGTTGTCATGGATCTGTGGAAGGAGCTGAAGGGAGCGGGCCAGGCGCCGATCGAAGCGTTCTTCGCTCTGCTCAAGCACGCGCTGCGCCACGCCGACCGTGCCGCCCTGCCTGCGCTCACGAAGCCGCTCTTTGCCTTCTTCCTCGATGTCTTCGACATGCGCCACGGCAGCAAGCTGTCCGCGGCCGCCATCGACGCTGTCGAGACGTCTGCGATCGCGTCGTTCATCGAGCTCGTCACCAAGCTGTCCGAGGCGAGCTTCAAGCCGCTCTTCGTTCGTCTCTACGACTGGGCCGTTGTCGATCTCCAGGCGCCCGTCAACGACCCTCACGTCGTTGCGCGCCGCACCGTGCTCTTCCGTGTCATGTCTGGTCTTCTGGACAAGTTCCGTCACCTGCTCACGGGATACATGGGCACTCTGCTGCCGCTCGTCGACGAGCTGCTTGCGGCGTACAGCGCAGGCGACATTGCGGACGCCGGTCTCTGGGCGCTCATGCTTGACACGCTCGCGAAGAGCTTCGATGTCGACGAGGGTGCCTTCTGGACCGACGCCTCGTTGCTCAAGCTTCTTCCTGGCCTCGTTGCCCAGCTTTCGACGCTGCCTGAGCTTGCGAGCAGCGACGTCTCGCCGCCCGCGCGCGCTATTGCCGCGATGGCGGCAGCCACCAACGGCGAGACGACCCTCAAGAAGGTCAACATGGCTGTGTGCATGACGACGCGTGCCGAGGAGCCGCGCACGCGTATGGCTGCCCTCCGCGCTCTCGACGCCATGTGGGAGCGCCACGCTGACGAGATGATTCCTCTTGTCCCTGAGACTGTCGCCGAGTTCCTCGCCGAACTGCTCGAGGACGAGAACTCGGAGGTTGAGGGTCTTGCGCGCAAGGTGCTCGCGCGCATCGAGGGCGTCACAGGCTCACTCAAGGAGTATCTCGAGTAGACACACCGCATTTGTATTTGTACACAAGATGATAGATGCATTACTAGTACTCAGTAACTGATACTGATACAACAGGAGCGGGTTTCGACACACTACAACCTCTGTTCTTCTATTCTCTCACCAGCCGCCGCCTCCAACGCCGAGGCGGCGGTACTCGACTAGCTCGCACTTGGTCTTGGCCTCATCATCGTCGTCGGGCTGCATGACGCGCGGTAGGCGGAGGCGGTACCAGTCGCCGGCGAACGTGATGACGACTAGCTGATGCTCCTTCTTCGGCGGCTCCTGCTGCTTCGGCTCGATCAGAGCCGCCCGCCCGGATCCGCTCTCCTTGCGCTGGACCGTAACGCGAGGTGCGCGAGACTGTGAGCTCGAGCGGTTGGACCCGCGCGCCGATGCAGAGTCCCGCCGGCCAGTCACAGTCGTGTACGCCGACTGTGTCGGTGTTTCTGCTCGTCTCCCACTTGGCGTCGCCGTCCTCGTGCTCGTCGCATCAGAGCCGGCCGAGTGCCTCTCTTCGCGCGTGCCCATGCCGATGCCTCCCGGTTTACGAGGGAGTGCGAGCTTGTCTGGCCGCTCCTTCTCGGGCTCGGGTTCCGGGTCGACCTCGATCCAGCCGACGACGTAACGCTCAGCCCACTCGCGCTCCTGTGGTTCGCGGTCGTCCTCTCCGATCTTCATCGAGGGAAGGCCGGCCGCATCGGCTGCCGCGCCGATTGCGCCGTTGAACGCATGCGGATTCTTGCGCGGGAGGTAGTACTGCGCCGTACTCGCCGTGCTGGAGAAGTAGTTGGGGAGCGCGAGTGCCTTGCCCAGCACTTTGGCAAGTGACGCTTGTGGCTTCTGCGGCGCAGATACGTTACTGTCGCCCCAGACGTGCACGGTGCCCTTGTCGGACCAGCCGACGACGCGGCCGCCTTTCCGGCGTGCGAGCTCGCGCGCCTTCTCCGGATCTGTCAGCGCCGACGGGTCGACGAACACAGTGTCCTCGAAGCAGAGGCCCCAGATCTCTGCCCGGTCCACGCCACGCCGCAGCTCCTTCTCGAGCGAGCCCCGCGCCGTGTCCCATACACGCAGGAGCGTGCCTCGTTCGCTGGCGGTGAGGATGTGCGACCCGGTAGCGGAGCACGTGAGAGACGATAGCGGGTGCGTGTGCGCCAGCAAGATCGGTGATCGGAAGCTCGCCGTCACCGTCTTCGCCTTGCCGGCTGGCGTGCCGCACGGCGGTAGGTGGACTAGCTGCACGTGCCCCGGCTGTCGGCCAGGTAAGGCTAGTAGCGTCGAGCCTGGCGCCGTCGAGACGGCAGTCAGGCCGTGCACGTTCTCTGCCGTCTCCCACTCGCCGAGCTTCGTAAGCCAGAAGCCACCGCCGGACGCTACCTCCCGCGCCTTGCCCTTGCCGGCGGGCTCGTCGTCGCCGTAGCCATACTCGTATGCGATGACGCGGCGCAGTAATACCACGACGATGAGGCGGTAGCGCGTTGCGATGCCTCGAATTTGTTCGCTAATTGTTAGCTATATGCATGCAGATAAGCAGCTTACCCAAACTCAAGCTCAGCGATCGGCTGGCCCAGCTTATCATTGTAGACCACCGCCTTATTTGGCGGGAAGAGCGGATTCGAGCCGCCGCCCTGCAACACGAGCAGAGCTGATTGGGGTAACGGAACGGCGCGCGCGAGCGTTCCCGGAAGCGCTGCTGTCAGCTTCTGTCACAAGGGGAGATAGCTCACCTCTTCGCCGGAGCAGACCGAGTGGCCAAGTACGCCAGACCTCGTAGCCTGTCTCGGTGGCGACGGCGAACATGCGGCCGTCAGCGGAAAATGAAACGTCGAGGATGGGCGGCGGCCGCAGCGTCGACACCTGGTAGCGGCCGAGCTGCATGGTTCCCGGCGCTCCTCGTTGCGTAAGTGTGAATGTGAAGGTGCGGGCAAAGGTGAGAGTGTTGGGTGCTCACCGCTGCGGCGGCGAAGCACGTCGGTGGAGGTCGTCCACTAGTGCTTGAGATGGAGGTGCCATCTTTGGTCCCGCGCGTGACATTTGGGTGGCAAACGGGAGTTGCATTCTCTGCAGGATCGACGTGACGGCGCCTGCGAGCCAGAAGCTTTGCGCTCACTCAGACAGTCACATGCATTGGCCTAGGCAGTAATAGAGACGAAGGAACAGAACGTCAGGCCTTATACATTGTGCCTGCTAAGCAACGGTCGGCGGCTGAAGGCCGGTGGCAGTCTTCAGTTGCCCCTACCACAAGGCAAAACATTGACATTTCCACGGCTTCCAGTCGCTCCCTTCTTCACGAGACTTCACAGACAAGCCGTAGACACCATTGGCAGTCTCATATGCACGGATACGCGCAAATTCTGGCAGAATTTGCAAGCAACAGGGTCATATTCCGACGCGCACGGTAGGGGTAACAGCGACCGCGCCCGGCACCTGTGTCACAGCGGTTATTAACCCCCTTCCTGATCGTATAACGGCTAGTATGCTCGCTTGTCACGCGGGAGATCGGAGTTCGATTCTCCGTCAGGAAGCTCTTCTCTTTTGCATTACATCCTCTCTTTTGTGGTGTCCCCTGAGATGTCTCGGTGCTGATGTGTTTTCGAGTCGTGAAGAAGTGGTCCGTGTGTAGGAGCCACCAATCGGGCACTAGCGCGACGCGCATGCATCAGCCGCGGTAGATCGGTAGTGCGCGCGTGGCTTAGCAGATTCTGGAGCACTCGAGCATCACCCTAGCTCACTTGGTTCGGGCGATCGACGGGTGAACGGAGGCAAAGAAGCTTGTTTCGTCAAGCACGTGACTTGAATCTTCAACTTCGCTCGTCACAATAACTTTGTGGACGCTGGCTAGCCCCTCATCTGCGGCAAACCTGCCGAATCCTAAGTTTGTAATCTCACTTTCATCTACCACTTGCATCGTTTGCCACTGGCACTCTTCGACTTCGACTCACCACCCGCGCGGATCAGACAGCGCGGTATACACGACTAGGGCTCCCAACTGAGCCGGCTTCACCTACACCTACTGCGCTCGAAGAGGAACAACAGACACAATGTCGGACGACGGAATGGAGGTCGGGGAGGGATACGACTACGAGGAGCCGGAGCACATTGAGTGAGTGCGCTTGGACTTGATGGGGCTGCTAGGAGGGGTGATGCGCGGGTAGACGTGCAGAGTCGAGTGAGATGTCGGAGCGGAGCAGCCGAAGCGTGATGAAGAGGCTGTGGCCGGATCAAGGCGACATCTACAACCTCGACGCTCGGTGCTCGGAGAGACATAATGGAGAAGAAGAGGAAGAGGGTAGTCTCAGCTGTCTTGAGCGTACAATGGATCAAAGCTGACAAACAGGTACGACGCCGCCCTGTCGCCCGGCGCTCAGGACGGTGACGACAACATCATCGTCTCCGGCGATGTCCCGGAGGGCAAGCAGCGCACGGGCAAGGCTGCTGTCGCGAACGAGGTCCGCATCACGACGCCGTACATGACCAAGTACGAGCGGGCGCGTGTGCTGGGAACGCGGGCGTTGCAGATCTCGTGAGTGTTCATCTGTGGAGGCGTTGCTCTTCTCCTCACGTCTTCACGCCGTGTCACGACAACAGACCTGGGCCTCGTACACTGCACACCGCGAAATTCAGAGTGCTCAGAAATGGAGCTGTACCCGGGACGGAGAGGGGCAATGCGCATCAAAAGCTACCGTGATTGTGCGACGAGCTGACACGCAGAATGAACGCCCCCGTCCTCGTCCCCGTCGAGGGAGAGACGGACCCGCTCGAGATTGCGCTCAAGGAGCTCGCGGCCAAGAAGATTCCCCTCGTCATCAGGCGGTACCTTCCCGACAACTCTTTTGAGGACTGGAAGGTCGAGGAGCTGATCGTCCAGGAGTAAGCCGCGAGCGGTAGCTACTCCGTCTCGGCCATCGTCTTCGCCCACTCCCCGTGGCCCATTTATTTTATTCGTCTCTCTCTCTCTTTCCTCATATCTCTATCAGAGTCTCGATGCATGTTTTGTAATAACACAAATTATCCCGTGTGATGAGAAATGGAGTCTATGGACTATGGTCTATGTGTGGGTGGTGATTGTTGGCTGTCAGGGGAGGGGGGACAGCAAGCCGAGGGTCAGGCGCAGTGGCCGCATTTCCTCCTCCAGGTTAAGGTCTAGACGCAGTCTAATCGGGCAGCTCGCGCACGACGAGGCGCTCAAACCGGCTCTCCTGCCACCGATCATTCGCGAGCCACTCAAACAGCGGCTCCTCAGCCAGTCCGAAAACAGACAGCGTGCCATCGACATGGTGGTCATAAACCTCTCCGCGGAGCTTGGCGCGTTCCCTCTCGCGCTCCTGAATGAGCATGCTCGCCTTATTATGCCCATCAAGGACAGACTTGATCTCCTCCCTGTCGGGATAATACAGTCTCGGCTCTAAGAAGCCGAAAATGGCCAAAGCAGCACGGAAGACATACCCGTCTCCATCGAGGACGATCTGGTCCCACAGCCGCAGCGCCGTATCGAACGGCACTTGTTCCACGAGGACGGAGCGGAAATACGCCTCTGGCAACTTTAGGCCCAGGTTCTTGCAGTTTGCAAAGATGCGGGGGAATGTGTCGGCTTGGAGGTTTTCGAAGACGCGGTAAAAGGCTGCAATCTCGTCTTCGATCTCGTTGTAGAAGGCCCGCAGCATTGGCCTGGATAGGAAGTTCACGAGAGAGAAGAAGGCCTGGTCGATTGGAAGCACCAATAGGAACATCGCGGCGAGGAGATTGATGTACGGCGCATAGCCTAGCCCCTCGTCGGAGCGGTATACGACCCACGCGCAGATGAGCTCCTTTAGCTCGTCGCGCATCGGACTGCCGCGTTGGAAGATGTGCAATGTGTTCAGAGTGTGGTCCAGATCTTCCTCGAGTTGGGCTAGGATGTCGGCTGGGAAACGGCCGTTCTCGAGCGCGCGCCGAGATCGCTTCAGGTACATCTTGTACGCATCTGTTCGTTAGCTACAGACCTAGACATCAAAGCTCGCATTTCTCGCATTTCGCGCGCGATAATCCGGCACCAGCATGCCCCGCTCTCGCCGCAACTCCCGACCCCGCGACTCACCCTTATGCAGCGTCAGCGGATTGCCGATGGCCAGCTGCCACGCCTTCCCCCTCAACCTTGGCGGACATCCCTCGAACCACAACTTTCTCTTCGCCGGATCAGCCCGCACCCTCGCGGCGCTAAAGTCCTTCGCATTCAGCATAGCCTCCCATCTCGGCGTGACTTCCAGCACGCGCTTTTCCCTCGCCGCCTGGCGCGCAGCTTGCTTCTTGCGCTCCTCGGCGTCGTGCTGCCTCGCCTGCGCCATCATCGTCTCCCACTCGTGCAGGTGTGCCTGGTCTTCCGACTTGTCCTTTGGCGGCAGATGGGCGGGGCGTGTTCGGGAGACAAACTTCTCAAACGCGCTCACGCCCTTCACGCCCAATGCTTGCGAGGGCTGCTGGTTCGCATTGGCCGGTACTGGGTTGACCTGCGGCGATGTCGGCGAGGCGACGCCCGGCGACGCGGCCGCAGAGGCGGAGGCGGAGGCGGAGGTCGCTGATGCTGCTCGGCTCACTGGCGTCTTTGGCCGGTCGGAGGGGACGATCGGCACGCCACGGCTGTCGACCCGCACATGGCCGTTGGCGGGGAACGAGTTGCGCGACGGCGCAAGGTTCGACTCCTTTGAGACGTTGCGCGAGTGTCGCGATGAGCCTATGCTCGCTGGCCGAGAGGGCCGCGCAGAGGACGACGATGGCTCGGCGTCCCCGTCCAGCGGGATTGACTCGAACGGCACCCCTTCCATCGGCATGTCCTCCATTCCGTCGTCGTCGAACTCGTCGTCTGTGTGCACGGCGTCGATGGAGCGGAACTTGGGCGACATGAGGACTTTCGGCGAGCCCTTGCCTGGCGGCGAGATGATGCCGAGGCGCGAGGAGGCGGAGCGCAGCATTGGAGGTGTATGCGGCGCCGCGCCGGGAGGAGGGGCAATGGGAGGTGGTGTTGATGACGATAAAGGCGGGAGTTCGGGGCGGTGGGCGACAGAAGATGGACTGCTCTCTTCAAAGGGGGCACCAAGCGCTGTCGGGGTCTTGCTCTCTGACCGGGAGCGGACGGGCGTGTCGGCACCGGTGTGGTTGTTCGTCAGATCGGCGCTGTCGTCCTCCGTCTCGTGAGTGCTGTGAGGTTCCGCGACGGGAGGAGGGTGAGAGTCTTCCTGCTGCAGAGATGTCGCAGTGGTGTCTTGGAGCGCGGCAGCCGATGCAAACTCCTGGTCCGCGGATCGATCCTCCTCGTGTGAGCTGCTAGCGGAGTCCGCCGAGTGATGGTGGTGAGCGTCGTTCACGCCGGTGGACGCCGAAGCCGTCGCAGTCTCCAACTGAGTGTGCTGTCCAGCCTCTGACGTGGTCGCTACTTCTGGTGGGGACGGCTCTGTGCTGGCACCGATGTCGATCTCGTCAAACTCCTGCAGGTCCTCAAAGTTCGTATGCGTTGCAGACGACTCCACCGGCGGCGGCGGCGCAGCAGCTTCGACAAGCTCGGAAGACTCGGGATGGACGGTCTTGAAGCTGTTTGGTGAAGCCGCGCGGCCGAGCTCGGATGTTGTTTGTTCGTCGACTTTGTCGGCGGTCTCGCCCAGGTCGCCCAGGTCGCCTGACTGGGGCTTATCCTGGGGCAACGACATCGGGTCGCTTTCGCCGTGTCCAGATCCCAGCTCCTCAGGTTCGACGTGGTGCACGGGCTCTTCTGCCGGTACGTCGTCCTCCTGAGACATGCCAATATCGCCCTCTTCTGATTCGAGGTTGACAGCGCTCAGACCTATCGTGAGGTTGGCCACCCTGGATAGTGACGCTGCCGGCTCCGGATGGACCTCCGCCTCCAGCCCTTCAGCAGGTCGCGTTATCGGGTCTGAGACTTCGGCTGCAGGCGGAGAGCTTGGACGTGAGGGCTCATCGGTGAGTCGCTCTGGCGTCGATATTGAGGGTGATTCCGGTTGACTCGGCGTCTGGAAAGAGTCAGCGGATTGTTGTTGTGGTTGTTGCGGTCGCCTGACTTACCTCGACCCCATCCTCAATGTCAACAATGGCCTCTGCAGCAGTGTCCGCTGGCGGTGCGTCCTGTGCAGGAGCTGCCGGCTTGCCCTTCTTCTGCTTGCGGCCACCTTTCTTCCCCATCTGGCCGGATCGAAAGTTGGCAGGAGGGTTTTTGTAGTTACAGCTGGAGATGTTGTTGATGGTTAACTGGACGCGAAGCCAATACCGAGTGCGGTCGCGGTCATGGAGTGAGAAGCTACGTGGCGTGCCTGGCCGGCAGCTGCCCGAAATCAAGAGATCAAGGTTACATGTCACTACAAGCAAACACTGGCGCACAGAGAAGACATAGATGTCAGATTAGCATCAGGTGTTATCTTACCGCACCGACCCAGTGAGAGCAACTGAATGCATGTAAAAGAAGCGACCAGCTCTGATGCACTGAGATTTCGGGTGGAGAAGGCATGCCGTCATATCGACCAAGCTCGGCGGCGGACATGAAGAGCAACTCCGGCTCACCTGACTTGACTGTACTCAGTTCACCCTACGCTATATATGAGTTCTGAATACCGAGACCGAAGCTGTGAGCGGCCCTTGCGGCGATCGATGAGCAGGAGTGAGAATTGCAGAAGACTGGCAATGACATACATCGACCGAGGCTACCAGGTCGGTGTCTGCCGGAAGCGTTATGCGCTCCTCAGAGTATTGCGACCGAGCACCACATACCGCCACTGCCCACATTGCCACTACGTAATAGCGACGGTTGTATAAGAAGCGACAAGTGCGTCTGTTAGAGCCAGGCTACGTAGCGCCGTAACTGGAGTTGGAGTGGGCGGCTCGAAGTGGATACGGAATGCATCCGAAAGAGGTCTTCTGAGGCCACCAGGATAGGATCCGGTGTCGAGGTCGGCTGTGGTCATGTGAACGGGGTTAGTCTGCGGAGGCTCTGGCGTGCGGCGTGGGAGAGCTGGAAAGTAGCTCGTGGCTTGTGGCCGGTTGAGTGTCCGGCTGCACCCAGCCAAGACTGTGCCCGTGCATGAATCGTCCGCAAGCGAGGGCCGGTTACGTCCGAACTTCTGCAGAACAAGCCGCCCGCGTACGAGCGTATTTGCGGACGGCTATGAGGGCTAGAGGGTTGACCGCTTTGGCCGCTGCGGCGTAAGCGCGTAAGGTTTAGACAATGCAGACAATCGACCCCCATCCTACTCATACGAGGGTGCCTACGAGGCATGCTGGGCACGCTGGGCAGGCTGACCTGCTCCCGTGGTCGCTATTACGACTCACATGCTAGTCTTCTAATACGGTCACGTACAATGCCCCACCATCAGTGTCGCTCGCTCGCTTGAACCGATGCATTCATACAGAGGCTCAGATTCCGCTTGACGCCTGCCGCCACTGCACTGCCAGGCCAGGCTGCTTACTATATACCACAATAGGATACAGGATAGGATAGCTGCGGGCACAAATGCGGGCTTGGGGTTCAAGGAAGAGGATGACTCAAAGCAATACCGCACCGCACCGCACTTCACCGTAGCGAAGCACCACCGCAGCACGCGTGCACCTTCCCTCGCCTTGTCTTGCCTCGCCTCCTGACCTCCCGGATCGGGATCGGGCACCATCCCATCCTGCTGATCATACGCAAGCTTCCTCCGACCTGACCTGACCTGACTTGACCACTCGACCCGGCCACTCAACCCCTGTGCACCCTTGACGCTCTTCCCATTCTCATCCTCATCTTCCCACTTTCTCGCCCCCCAACGCCTTAGCATTGCACACTCGACACTACTTATCTACTCGCGACCATCACTGCCGTCGTCCCTCCCATCGCACTCGCCGCCTCGCCCGCCAAGCATAAGACAGTCCACCCCGTCGACTCGTCACAGCGCCATTCCCCACCGCCGCGCGGATAACCTCCACCTTCCCTCTACTCTATTCTCTCTATCGCCGTCCAGGCCGCCTTCCCCTCGAGTCTATCTTCCCCACCCGGCAATCCGAGTCGCCTATTCAAGAGCCTGACCGGGCTGCTTCCCATCACCTGTTTCTTCCTCGGGCGACAACTCTTCGTTCAACACCACCTCTCGACTCTCGCGTAGCACAATGGGCCGCTCGTTCCGAATCTATCTTGCTGGGGAGACCGTGTTCGTCTGCCGCAAGTGTCAGAACCACCTAGCCGTTGGCGAGCAGGTCGAATCAAAGGTATGTCACCCAACGAGCTCTAGCACGGCGCTAGCGTGCGAGACATTGCATGCAAGTGCTCTGCATAGGCGTAACGCGCAGTCGGTGGCGAGGGTGGCCAATGTCCCTGCATCGGTTGCACCGGTGTGCAGGAGTGTGGGGGGCCAGGCGTACCCCTGGCCAGACCCTACCGCTGGTTGCCGTGACACAGTCGGTCTCCGGGGCCGGGCCGGTCCCGGCTCTCAACCTAACGGCCAGGTGGTTGCCGTTTTTGCCGCTGATTGAGAGCGAGCCTCTGCATGGGATCGTCATTTCGCGACGAGTAGTGCATGCAGGCGGAGCTGTCGTTGCAAGCTTTCATGAAGTCGCATAGCTGACAGCAGAACTTCCATGGAAGCCATGGTGCGGCTTACCTCATCAAGCATGTGTGAGTGTCAATTTGCGATCGACCATTCATCAGTTCGTGGCTAACTTCAGCGTAAACTGCTACGTCAGCGACACGGCTGTCGACCGCGAGATGCGTACGGGAAAGCACACAGTGCGCGACGTGTACTGCGGCGTCTGCGATGTGATCCTCGGCTGGCGATATGTGAGTAGAGTGGACAGTGCGGCTGTGCTACATTGGCTCGGCATAGAAGCACGGCGTGTCCGGGACGAGCAGGGTCCTCAGCAGACACAGCTATGCATCCTGGAAAGAGATCTAGCTGACCTTCAGGACTACGCCTTCGAGCCTGAGCAAAAGTACAAGGAGGGCAAGTTCATTCTCGAGTGCGAGCTCATCACGGAGCGACCGGAGGCCAAGGCTCGCGATCCCGTCTTCCGCCCGCGTATTGAGGAGATTGTCCGCGATTCGACTCGCCCAGAGACCACGCTCGCTCAGCAGATTCCGATCTTAAATCGCGGTTGACTAGCGGCCCACTCGCGGCCCCATATCCATGGGCTCGCGGGTTATAGCAGCCACTACAACGTGCGACGAGATCAGCCGCACTTCGATTAGGCCCGCCATGGGGCGAGCTTTGTGAGCGTCTGTCCGCTCGAAGATGACAGAAGACGTCGAGGGGGAGGGGGAGTAGAGCAGCGATGAAGGAGAGAGGAAGAGCATTGAGGCAGTCCCACCATCTGTCCTCACACCACCTTGTCCGCCGCGCTCGTACAAGCCGTGCACCACCCAACCTGAATCCCAACCACCACCACCTTGTATACCAACCTATCCCCGCTGTATGTGTGTTTATATTCTACTCCCCCTCCAACCCCAACATACCTGTAATTTGATTTCACCTGGGTTTGAGCAAAGTCTGAGACAATCTGAAGAAAGGAACCAAACAAATGCAAAGAATAACAAAAACAAGTCTCCACTGCATTGTCCGCCGTCGCTGTGCCCGCGCCTGTTGCTGATGATATGAATGCATTGCGAATGGGAGAGAGGTTGGGTATGTGATGGGAAGAGGGAAGATGGAAATGGGAAGCCGCTGGTTGGCGCATGTAAGAGAAGGCCAAGTCCAAGTGGTTGCGGCTGTCTTTTTCTTTTTCATCGCGAGAGACGAACGAGATGGGATGTCCGTGTCTCGGAATGGGGTGGGTGCCTACGTGCCTACGTGCTCTAAGTCTGTCTATGCAGCTGGGTCTAGCTGCGCTGTGGTCGCTGTGGTCGCTGTCTGTCGGTGCTCTCGCCGCCGCCGTCTCCTTCTAACGTCTATCGTCCAAGTCGAGCCTGTCGCCTGTCGCCTGTCCGCCGTCCGCGCTTCGCCTTTCGCCGCCTCACAGATGCGAAATGTTTCAGCCGCCCTTATTCGCCGTGAGGTCTGATCGGTACGATCGTCCGTCTTGTCTTGCGCATCTGTCGATGCCGAAAGCCACGGGATCCTCTACTTGACGCGGTCAACGACCTTGACGGTGAGGTCGACGAGTGCCTCCCTAGCCTCCGAAGGCGGGAGAAGCATGATGAGCTCCTTAGCCTCGTTTGCAAAGTACTTAGCAAGCTCTCCAGTCCTCTGCAATCCCTTCGAGTTCTTAACGAGCTCAAGAGCGGTAGCCGTATCGCCCTCCTCGGAGAACTTGCGGCGGATGAGAGGGCCAAGTTCGGGGTGTTCCTCCCACGCAAACAGTGCGGGGGCAGTAGCGAGGCCGAGGCGGAGGTCAGCTCCGGAGCCAGGCTTGCCCAGATCAGCCGAGGCGGGGAGGAAGTCGAGCATGTCGTCTACCAGCTGGAACGCGATGCCGAGGTTACGTCCGTACCCGTACGCGACGTCTTTGATCCACGCTGCGTCGCGTGTGGCGCCCTCGCCGCATCCGCCCAGGATGACTGCACATCGGGCACCTTTGGCCATCAAGCTCGCTGTCTTCAGGTACGTTTTGCGCATGTACTCTTCGAATCCGGCTTGTGTTGGCTGTTCGGCGGGCTTGGTCGTCGCTTTGAGCTGGATCACCTCGCCTTCGACGAGGTTGGCGACCGTCGTCGAGAGGAGCTCGGTGACCTCGGCGTTACCGAGCCTAGCGAGGCCGACAGACGCCCGGCCGAGGAGGAAGTCGCCGGCCAGGATCGAGAGCTTGTTCCCGAATGCTGCGGGGGCTGAGGGCGCTCCGCGGCGCAGATCCGACGCATCAATAACGTCGTCGTGGAGTAGCGACGCGACGTGGATCATCTCGCAGATCGACGCCAGCCGCCGCTGCGTGGGGAGGATGACCTTGCCGTCTCCGGCGGGGAGGATGTCGGCAAACTTGGTATGCGTCACCTCTGGCGGCGCCGGGGGCTGGTTGGACGTGAAGAGGAAGTTGAACCCGCCGAGCTCGTCGCGCGTACTGGCCTCGGTGCGCGTTATCCTGAACGGCTCGCTGAAGACCATCCGGCCCCGCGGCTCGAGGCCCATACTCTCGGGATTCCAGTCGTTGAGCACGCCGCCCATCTGCGTCACGGCGCGGTTGATGCCGCCGCTGCGCAGGCGCTGATCCTCTGCTGCGCGCGCGTAGGCGCTCTCCCACCCCCGGCCTGCCAGGCCATTAGTCGCCTGCGCCATGAGCAGTACCAGCAGTGGACGCAGAGCCTTGCCCTCAGCTTTGAAGTAGTACTTCGCCACAGCGTCTAGACTCGGGTGCGAAGACCCGAGCATCTGGAACAGGCTCGCCTTGAGCTCCCCGATCTCGCCCTTGATCGCGAACAGCGGATCCTCGACTGCGGCGCCCTCGGCGAGAATACTGTGCGCATTCTCAGTCGCCTGCGCCCAGCCGCTCACGCTCGGAGTGTGGCTAGAGCTCGGTTGCTGTACTGCGGCTGCAGCTGAGCGCTTCACGGAAGAGGAATGCGTCGCCCGCCCTCGGCCTTGTGACAGCGGCCGCAGCACACGGCTCGGTCGTAGTGTTGCGCGGAGCATTGTCGTCCGCTCTCGTGCTCGTGCTCGTTTGCCGAGTGACCGTGAAAGGTGGGTGTGGTGTGGTGTGGAAAGCTGAGCTTGTTTACCACGGGTCGGATCGAGAAAAAAGTTGGCCAACAACGTTCCGATAACAAACCCAGGGAATGCAAGCTGGGTGGGAGCGGTTGAGGATGGAGGGTCGATGTTCGGATGCCCGAAATTTCAGTGAGTAACCGAGGCAGGCGGCTTGAGTGCTTGAGGAAAAGCGGTCAACGTTTTAGAGACAGATGCTCGCCTAGTCGAAGTGAACGTATCGCTCGAGTAGGTGCTGCTGAGCCGGTGATGGAGATGAGGGTGTGTGATGGAGTCGAGACGCTCCAATACGACCAGCGATGGTTGCCTGACGGCCGTGTGAGGAAAATGTCGGATGAATGGCGGGCAGTCTGGTTCCCTCTCCCTGCCCCTCCCTGCCCCTCCCAGCTCCCAGGTCAGGTCCCAGACTGGATCTCGAGCTTCCCAGGGATCGGCACCGGCACCGTAAGTCCTTTTCGTCAGACCGCTGACGCTGACTCTGCCCGCGCCGGCATCCCACGTGCTGGTCTAAGACTGCGCTAGGCGTGGGATGTCTGCCGAGAACACTGGGACGCCTAGCCTAGTCGCTAGTCGCCTACGAAAGCCCTGCGACGTTCTCGCCTCTGCCCGCATCGCATCACGTGACAATCCCACCTCCACCGGCGTCTCCCAAAAGTTGCAGCCTGTGTGCGTCCGTATTGGCGTCATGAGCCGCAGGTGAGCCTTTGTTGTTGTTCGCAGCACATCTGTACAATGGTCAAGGGTGAGCTGATCCTCGGATGGTCTCAGCTGACAAACGCAGACAAGAAGTCAAAGTCGAAATCAAAGCTCAAGAGCGAGGCGTCTGTCGCCAAGCGTGCGCCATCGCCGGCGCCTTCCTCCTCGTCGAGCTCTTCGAGCTCGAGCTCCAGCTCGAGTGGAAGTGATGTGTCAGACTCGGAAAGCGACTACTCTACAACCGACACCGAGGAGGACGACGACGGCGTCCAGCTCGACCCGGCCATGGACGCGGCCATCCTCCGCACACTGGCCAAGATCAAGAAGGGCGGTGAGGAGCTGTATGCCGGCCAGAATGTTCTTCAGAGCGAGCTCGAGACGGCGCGCAAGGCGGCCGAGGAGAGGGGGTTGAAGTTGGCTGCGGAGAGGAAGCAAGAGGAGCAGGTGAGTCGGCGATCACGGCGGGCACGGCGATCACGCAGTGATCGCATTGCCCGCACTGCAGCGCAACTGTGCTGCTGTTCAGAGAGCTCAGCTGACATCCCAGCCCTTTTTGCTCAAAGATCTACACCGCCAAAACCTCCTCGAGGGCGTTGCCGCCGACTCCGACGACGAGGAGTCCAAGCCCCTGACCTTTGTTGAAGAAACTCGCCGCGCGAGGGAAGACGCCGTGAACGCCTTCAAGGCCTTCGCAGACTCTGACGAGGACGAGGACGAGCTGCTCGTCAAGCGCGAAGTCGGCGCGGACGAGGCCGAGGAAGATGACGAGGCGTATCGCCGCTTTCTGCTCGAGATGGGCGGTGGCGAGGAAGAAGTCCGGCGCGCGCTGGGCATGGGTCCTGCGCCAATGACGAATCACCGTGAAGATTCTGATGACGAGGAGGACTTCTTCCGTGCCGAGTCGTCTACTGCTGACGCCGAGGCAGGCGAGGACGCCGAGAAGGAGGGCAAGAAGAGCAAGAAGGACAAGAAGAAGAAGGCTAAGAAGGAGAAGCTCAGCGCTGAGGAGAAAGCCGCGGCGCGGACAAAGGCCGACGACGAGTTCCTCATGGAGTGAGTCTGACTCGCAATGCATATTCAGAGCTGTGTGGGTTGTATCGCAAGCTAACTTGCCCAGCTACATTCTCAACCGGGGCTGGATCGAGAAAAAGTCTGACAAAAAGCACGTCCCGACCTACGAAGAGATTGTAGGCCACGAGCGCCCCGAGGGCGAGGGCAGCGACGCTGGCTCAGATGCCGCCAATCCTTGGGGCGCGCTAGACGACGATGACGACTTTGAAGACCGCGCCGAAGAGTTTGAGACGCAGTACAATTTCCGTTTCGAGGAGCCGTGAGTAGTCCCCTTCTTATCCCAAGATTGCATACCCCAAACTTTCCCCACATCGCGTCCCCCGAGCTTTCCCCACACTGCGTCACCCCTTGCTCTCCAAAGCATACACCCTTCCTCCCGTCCCTACAAGCCACAGACTATAGAGCTAACGATAGCGGCGGCGCCGAGATCATCTCCCACCCGCGCCAAATCACCTCCCTAGCCCGCCGGGAAGACGACAAGCGGCGCTTGAAGCGCGAAGCGCGCGCCGAGCGGAAAGCGGCCGAGAAAGCGGCGCGAGAGGCCGAGACAAAGCGGCAAAAGGGCGAAAAGCGGCGCGAGATGGAGAAGCAGCTTGCCGCGCTTAGGGAAGAAGTCGGCGACGCAGACGTGGACTGGACCGCGGTGGAGAAGGTGCTGGAGGGAGAGTACGATGAGGCCGAGTGGGATCGGGTCGTGGGCGAGATGCTGTCAAAGGCGGCGGATATGGATGATGAGAAGCCGACTTGGGACGACGATGATGATTATGGAGAGGGCGAGGAAGAGGAAGGGTGGGTGGAGCCGCAGGCGTGGGAGGAGACGGAGGAGTGGAAGGCGACGGCTGGCGACGACGAAGGCGGAGCCGAAGGCGGAGCCGAGGGTGGAGAGGGTGGGGAAGGTGGGATGGAAGTAGATGGAGTCTACGACCAAGACGACCCAGAAGGCCCCATAAACATGGACGCAGACTTCCTCGACACAGACCCTCAACCCCGCAAAAAGCTATCCAAGAAGGACCGCAAAAAGGCCAAGAAGCTCGCCGCCCTTGCCGCCGAAACCGACTCGGCCAAAGACGAGAAGCTATCCATCGCCGAGCGAGCCGCGCGAGTGAAAGCCGCAGCCGATCAGCTGCATTCCCTCGACCACGAAGATTCCATCGGCGACCTGAAAACTCGGTTCAAGTATGTCAAGTCCGCACCTGCGACATTTGGCCTCACGCCGGCCGAAATCCTCCTCGCCACTGATGCGGAATTGAACGAGTTGGTCTCCGTGAAAGCGCTGGCGCCTTATAGGAGGGGAGGACTTGGACGGGCTGGGTACGGGTTGGGCAGGAGGGTGAGGGAACTTAAGATGAGGCTTAGGGATCGGAAGTGGGGGGAGGAGGTTGAGGAGCCATCTAAGAAGAAGAAGGGGAAGAAGGGCGGGGATAAGGAGAAGGGCGGGGAGGCGGGTGGTGCCAACGCTGTGCCGCTTGGTAAGAAGCCCGGCGAGGGACGGCCTGGAAAGCGGCTCGGAAGGAAGGAAAGGGAGAAGCTTCGTGCTGCTGCTGAAGCCGCCGGCGGTGAGGGTGGGGAGGTCGTCGCGGGGGAGAAGAGGAAGCGTGAGGAGGAGCCGGAGCACTCTGCTGAGAAGGTAGAGGGATCAGAGGCTGCTGGCGCCGCCGGGGACGGGGAAAAGAAGAAGAAGCGGAGGAAGAAGAAGAAGACCGCTGTTGAGGCTTAGTCGGTCCATAGATCTCAGCTGTGATGTACTAAGTGTAACCTTTTGCCTGCCTCTTCTGTCAGTTCATGAGCTGAAGCGGACTTGTCGAGGTCGGCGTTCAGCTTGAGATGCCTTGCTCCTTCTGGGTTTCATCGTCTCGCTGGTAGACGGGTTCGATCGTTTGCAGCCTTCGAGGACGAAGTGTCTACTCTGCAAAGCTCCCACGCTTGGCACTGGTCATGGACAGTGCCACACTGCGTAGGCTGGGCTCTCTTGCTGTACTAAATGAAAGACACAATATCATGCATCGCCCCCGTCATCAATGCTACTCGCCATCAATGTTCTTTGTCAGTACAGCGGACTAGGTTCTGCCGGCTCTGCTTGACGGCACCTCGCTCTCCTCGCTGCATTCCTTCCTGCTCATCCACTCGCTGCACTTCTCACTGTAATGCACTCGCTCATTCCGCTCCCATACTCGATGTTCTTCAGTACACGACTCGCTGCGCTCGTTTGTTCGTTCGTTCGTGATTGACTCAATAGTGCATTATAATTGGAAGCAAAACCCAATTGATGTCTCGTACAAATACACCTATATGGCAACACACCCTGGTTTAAAAAAAAAAGTCAATGGAATAATGAGATTGATGTCTTGGGGTCTTAAGTCTTGGTGAGGGTGGGAGGAGAGAATGGCAAAAGGTAAGGTAAGGTAGGGTCGAGAGTGGGTGGTACTAGTTATTAAAAACTTGTTGATTGATGCGGATATGAGCTGGGTTTGGGTTTGAGCTTCGGCTGATTGTGCTGCTTCAGCCTTGTAATTGGGGTCGAGTTATATGGTGTGATATGAGGTTGCACTCTTTTTGCGTAGTGATGAGTCGGGATGGGGGGATAGGCACAATGTTCAGTGATTAGGTGGATTATTGGTGACGAGACACCCAGTCGAGATAACGCCTAGTGGAAGTTGGATACGAGGCGGCGCGCACCCTGCGTCGTCGCGCGCGCGGTGCCCGCTACGACTCGCAGACCCTGGCGCATTGCCAAACGACCGAAACTGAGCAGATCGAAGACGTGCGGCGTCGGCGTGAACGTTGCCAGGCTGACTGCGAGCGGCGAAGAGGGCTCGGCGGGGTACTCGCTCGAGTCGAGGCCGGTCGTGTTCAGGCCCAGAACGCTTGTCGTCGTTGGCGTAGTCGGCGTGGTCGGCTCCTCGTCGGTGGACGAGTCATCGTCGTCCTCGGGTTGCGTGCGGCGCTTGAACAGCACCGGCACGACAGTGAGAAGCGTGAGGAAGACGAGCTTGGCGATAAGCGTCGGGTCGCGCAGAAGAGAGGTGAGCGACTCGCCCTGCGCGCCGTCGGCAGCGGCAGCAGCATTGCTGGGGAGCGCCAAGCGAGACAGGATGTTACCGACCGAGGCAGTGACGTAACTCCAGCTTGCGCTGCCTGCCGCAGTGGTGAGCCAGAAGATTCGCCAGTCGACACCGACGACTCCACACGCAACGTTCATGCCAGACCAGGGCACAAAGCCCATGGCACGCATGAGCAGCAGGCGGCGCCAGATACCCGGACGGTCCTCCGGGGCACCGAGCGGCCGCTCCGTCGGGTCCGTCGACACACGGATCGGTGTCACAAGCTGTCCATTGTCGTCGTGCTGCAGAACGTGGCGGGGGCGGGGGACCTGATTCGGCGCAAGAGCGGCCCGGACCAGGGCGAGCGGCTTGGGGAAAAGCACGCCGATCAGCGGCGCCAGGGGCCGGGAGAGCATGTAGGCACCGAGGGACCCGGATGCAGTGATCAAAGTCAGCAGGGTCAGAGCCGCGAGAGGCTCGAATACCGAGCCGACCAGGATGTTGAGCACCACCGCGCCGGGGACACTCCATGCGTGCTTCCAGCATCCAATGTAGGTCAGCACACCGACAGTGTGCCACCAGCCCGTGCTGCTCGAAGCCATGTACGCCCTCATCTCCGCCGACAGCAGCTGCAGATCAGTCGTAGACTTGGGCATCGACTTGAGCTGCGTGATCGGGATACTCCGGACGCCGTAGATGACGAGAAGCAGCGAAACGACGAACAGTCCCGCGAGTAAGGCCACCGTCCATCCGAGCTCACGCAGGACCTGGGCAGTCTTGCCACTTCCGGAAGCGTTGCTCGCAACGACGGTTCGGTAGACCTTGACCCACCATCCGTCAGCGGGTTCCTGCTGGATGGCAGCGGCACGAGACGAACGACGGCCCCTGGTGCGGTGCGGCTGTCCGGATAAGGAGCGAGCAGACAGCGCAGGCGTCGGCAGAGACTGGGGGAAGGGGAGGTCGCACTGCTCCTCTTCCGGCGGAGTCGGCGGGAGAGTAAAGTACGTCGGTGTGTCTGGCGGAGACGACTGAGCTGGACCACTCGAAAACAATCCCCAATACCGTCCAGACCTGCTCACTCCGCCCATTCCAACATGCGTGTCGTCGTCGTCATCGTAAAAGTCATCCACCTCGGATCCGTCTAAGCCCTTTTCAGAGTCCTCGTCAGACAGCGATCGGCGCGAGTCGCGCCGCGCGTGTCCACCACGTCGAGACGGCTTGGCCCACGACCAGACCGAGTTGACGATGGACTCGCCCATATCATACGCCGAGCTGAGGATGCCGGTTGACGTGTCGTCAGACACCCCCCGCACCTCGGGTCCGGTGGTCGGGGGAGGGCTTGGCGGCGTGACATACATCTGAGACCATGGTGGCGGTGGTGTGGAGGTGTAGGCGGGGGTGGGGAGTGGAGCAATCGTGGCTGGCGGGGCTGTCAGAGTCTGCACCGGCCGCGTGTGCTCAGTGTCTGGCGGCGCCAGCTGCTGCGGTGCAACGATGGAAGTGGACGTCGACCGCGCTCTCGTTTCACATTGTTTCACGGCGTTGATCTGGGGTTCCTCGGCCTTCTCAGACTCTTCCTCGACGAGTGACCGCTTGGCCAGATTGGGAGTCGAGATACGCCTCTTCAATCCACGACTTCGCGAGCCAGCCGTCGGCGAGTTGTTCGGGCCCGTGCTGGCATCGGTGCCGTACATGCGATGACTGATGGCGCTGGTAGCGATTGGTGGTCGAGCCCCTGAAACGGACTTGCTTGACCGACGATTACCTCGCACCTCTAGCCTCGAGGTCGATTCTATTCGGTACAAGTCGGCGGGCTCATCGTAGATGACAGGTGACTGCAAGAGCACCCCACCGGTTTCTCGAGACATGATCTCTGTCGGCTTGCCGAAGGAAACGGTCGCGGTGCGCGAGCGTAGCCTCGGTCGATGCCCTGACGCTGGCGGAGAGCTGGGGCGGGGTGGAGCGAAAAGGGAGGAAAGGTGGACGTTGCGGCAATTCAGTCAGATGTCAAAAGTGGAGTTGTCGTATGGTGACGGTTTCGATGCAACAGAAGGTGCGCCGACGATGAGAGAGATGTCGGGGCCGTTGTATGTATCCGTCGTACCAGGTGGAAGCGTCGTTAGGGCCAGAGACGTCGTTGTGTGACAGCCGGAGGTTGATCGGAAAGACCGAAACGAAGCCCGATTGTTGACAAGGACGGAATGTCGTGGGGCGCAGGAAAAGAGTGACGGAGGGGGGCACGAGCGAGAAGCAAAGTCGTAGCGTTCGTTGATCAGACGACGATGCAAATCATAGGAAAGGAGAGGATGTCAGTGACTGAGATAGACACGGAGGGGGAAGGCCAAGAAAAGGGTAAGGGAAGGTAGTGTGTGGGAGGGGAAGGGAGAAGGGGATGGTCGATCTGTCGAGCGAAGCGGAGCGGGGCGGGGCGTGATTGTTCTTTGCTGCCTTGATTTCTGCTTTCGGACTATGGCTGAGGGCCGCGGCTGAGGGTGAGGCTTGGGCTCTGCTCTGTACCGATTCGGGGCTTGTGCTTAGCGCTGGAGACGAGAGAGCTCAGCCAAGCCACGCGGGGGGGTGAGGTCGGTCGGTAGGAACGGTAGAAGTCAGAGAGGGCAGAGCGGCACCGCGGCAGGCGACCGGTAATGAGCGGAGAGAGTGGTGTGGGCGAGGAGAAAGATGAGGGCGAGGGGAGAAAAATAATAATGACGATAGGCGTTAGGTCGGTCGGGCGACAGTAGTGACGCCGGGGTGAGGGGAGCGAGGAGCGAGGGCAGCGCAAGAGTCGATGATCGTTCGGTGATGATGTCGCGGATCAAAGTGAGGACGAGCGAGGTCGAGGTCGGAGCGACGGAGGCCAGTAGAGGAATAGGGGAGAGAGCAAGGAGACGGCCGATGGGCTCTGAGGGGGATATGACACTTACAGACTAGTCGGCATAGGTGAGGGTCAAACGGTAGTGGTCCAGGTGAGCGAGTAGGCCTACGTGAGGATGAGCCAGGATATCCAGGACAAAGGCTCAAGGACAGCCGACGGGGATGTTGGTGTTGGTGGGATCTCTCTGTCGGGGGGCGGGGGGCGGCGTGCGGCCCAGTGTGCCAGTGTGCCAGTGCCAAAGCCAGTCGCCGGGATGCTTGGCAATGCAGTAGTGCAGTAGTGTCAGGCGAGGCCAGGCGGCGGCAGCGGCGATGTAGGCGTAGGCGTGCGCACGGAAAGGGGCCAGGGGGGACGGAAGGGGGAAGGGGTGATGGTGGGGTGCTTGGACTAAGCAAAGCAGAGGCAAGCAAGGGGGTAGAGGAAAGTGTGGATGGATGCGTAGGTCGGACGAAGGATGCGCGGTTCGTGAAATCGAGGGAGGGTGAGGAGTGAGGGGGAGCAGCGTGAGGTGAGTCTGTCTGGCTGGGTGAGTGCGGCGCTAGGTGGCACGGTAGCTAGGGACCGGGCATCAGACCATAGACCGTAGGCAGAAGGCACCACTCAGTCGAGCTGAGCCAGGCGACTCTGGCCATGCACCGTACAGACTGTTCACTACACATGCGGTTCATGCATGCATGCAGGGTCGGCAACCGAATGTGTGCCCAGTGTGCGTGCGGGTGTGCGGTGCCTTCCTCTGCTCTTCTCGTCTTGCTCAGCGTCCGTCCAACAAGGAGGTAGGTCTCGAGTCTCGTGGCCATGCACATCCGATGGGCCCCTGCACCGTACCTTGCGCCAGCCGTAGAGATACCGTAGGCTGCCGTGCAAGAAGCTCTGCTGGCTTACAGAGCAATGTCCGAGGCGGAACCAAATATTTGTCTTCAGCCAGCCTGGCCAGCATGGTCCACATCGGCTTGATCTGCATGTGTGCGCGGCCGAAGCTGCAGAACCCTGGCACATGAGGCCGAGGGCGGCCAGCAACGGGGCCCGAAACACTTTGGACTCTGGCCGCCGGCAACTACTCAGAAAGAACATGCATGCATGACCACGGCTCCGATACCTTGGTGCTCTGCAAATGATGCACTCAGGGGAGCGCCGGGCCAGAAGCTCAGTCTAGCAAAGCTAGTTAAGCTAGCTCAGCCAGACCGAGGCCATCTACCCATCTACCCGCTGATCTGCACGTCCATGTAATGAAGGAAGGCGGTCATCAAGCTTCTGACTTCGGTGACTGTGGACATGACAGAATGGCAGCGCTCGATAACGAGACGATGAAGTCACTTGCACGCTGTTGACACGAGGCGGGTATGGAGAACATGCCGTTGCATACCCACGACGTCATGGCAGGTGACTGGGACTGCCGTGTGCATGAAGTCAAGCGCGTGCGTGAGTGTACCGCCTTGGCGTCGAATCTCGAGACAGGCTCATGTGCATGACAAGTCGACGGCCAGGCAGCCAGGACGGACATATGAATCAATGTGATTCCGCACGTAGGCTGGTAGGCCGGTGTATCGGCGTTTGTAAGGCGCATTACGCAATCATCCGTCTCGTCTCCACCCATATTCCCTCATAGCCCGGTGGCTCATTCCCATCTGCTCCGAGGCTGACACCCGAGGCAGTGACCGAGGTCGCTAGAGCACTCATATCTCGTTGCTATGGTGCAAGCAGCCTGATTATAGCCTGACCATAAGACCTAGCTGATCACCTCCTGATCATGGACAGCGGTGCACAGCAGTCCACGCAGAGGTGTGGGGTAGCTCTAGGATCTAGTGTGGGGAACGCACATGCGCACCGCGACCATTACACCGCAGACGACATATCGGCCAATTTCAAGTTGACACAGGCCACTTTGAAGCTGTCTTTTTTCCAATATCACCAGCCTTGCTTCACGTTGGCTGTTCCCACGTCACGGTGCGCGGCCGGTGCAGCTTGAGCACTACTGATCAGATAACGATAGTCCCATGAGGCTCCTAAGAGGCCATGCGAGCACGAAGTGGCTATCTGTTGCCGGCGGTACCGATGCAAGCGGCGAGACCGCTTCAGCTTGAGTGAGCCGGTCAGACTTCATGAGTACTACTGAGCCGTTGTGACGAAACGTGACGGTGTAATCTTGCAAGCTGCACTATCTGGTAATGGACCTGTAACGGAGCACTAAGCTGACATGAGATGGCAGGAGTGTAACGTCTGTCCGGCCCGATACGAGAACGTCACCTGAGATGAGATGAGATTGGACCGGACGAACCAGCTGATGGGTCTATCATTGTCGGCCGGAGGCTTCCGAAGGCGCTGACCAAAAGCGTGGATAGGACGAGAGCCAGGAAGTCGACGCCAACTGAGCTCTTCCTTGTTGTTCAAGTTGCCAGCACCTTTGAATGAACGGGCAAAGCAGCACCACCACCACCCTCTCTTTGACATTTTCCAACAACCTATCTATAATAAGCAAAGAGATATCAAGATAACCACCCAATCCAGTCCAAAGAGGTCTTGGCACGCTATCTCGGCTCCGTGGCGCCGTTACCCAGGCCCAGCCGAGGCAAGCGATCCGCGACACCGGCACGAACTTCGTAGTCTGCCTTGCTCTCCTGCCAGCCAGCCTACCCCGCTCTGTACAGACCGGCTGTTGCACTTTCTTGTCTGACACGGAGCCGGGGTGCTTATTCTCATCTCTGGACTGGGGACCCTCGGAGTCGGCTATCGTGGCATGACGGGACGCGATTGGAATGCACGGACAAAAGCTCGTGTGAACGAGGGGAAGGGGTGATCGTCGTTGGGTGCTGAAACAGGGGTGTATGTTGTTCTCATTCTCATCCACTTACTGACTTCCTCTTCCATCTAGAGGTCTCATCCCCTCTCCCCTCTCCTGTTTCTCAGCCAAACTCTCGTTCTCTCTGCTGACAAGCTGGTCTAATCTGGGGACGTTATTGTCCTGCACACAAGCTCGGATTCAGTGTCGTCTCTCGCCTGCCGTGCTGACTTTTGCCTTCCGTGCAAACTCCTCGCTTTCTGACTCGCATACCCTCTTGCTCATCAGATGGGATGAGATTGAGTTCCAGCATGTCTAACTGGATGCAGACGGATTGCTTGCAAGCTCTCGCTAGACTTGCTAACTCTTCCGAGAGCCTGTCAAGCGTCTCGCCTTCAGACCCGTCACTGACCTCGTGCTGGTCCGATGAAGTGGAGTTTCGGCTTGTCTGATTGAACTCGGCTTTCATGCAAACTCTCGCCTGCTGTATCGGCTCTGGCGTGCCATGCCTACTCTCGGCCTCCACACGAGCTCTGACGGCCTTCTCCTCTTCCGAGACGAGACAAGACGAGTATGTTACGCAAACTTTGGCCTGCCATGCTGCTTTCACCCAATATGGACTGCTCGTGAGTAACTCTCGCCTTCCGTGCTAGCTCTCGCCTGCCATGAAAGCTCTCGCATGCCAATAGCTCACGCCTGGTATTCACTTCAGTGACTGACTCTCACCTCCTAACTGACTCTGGCCCTCACACTTACTCTCGCCCTCTTCGCAAGCTTTCGCCTTCCGTGCTAACTTTCGCCTTGCATGTCAGGTTTCGCTCTCGTTACCGACTTTCGACCGTCGCGCTAGTCTTGGCCTTCCGTGCTAGCTTTCGACCACCGTGCTAGCTCTCGACTGTCATGAGAGCATTCGCCTTGCATGTAGATTTCTCGCCTTCTCACCTACGAGCAACTGAACCTCTTGCTGCTCAGGCTGCTCAGATGGAGCCTCTGGCCAAAGTCGCATACCCTGCAAGCTCTCGCCTGCCTCGCGAGCCATCGGCTGCTTCCACGACCTCGTAACCCAACCTCAGATCAGTTCTGAGTCTGTCTCACCAAGCGCGACCAGTGTGCAAGAGGTACTAACTTCTGTGAATAACCCTCGCCTTTGAGTAACTCTAACCTGGCCCTTCCACTTACTCTCGCCTTCTTTTCTATCTTAGCTTTCGCCTTCCGCGTTAGCTTTCGCTTTCGTTGCCGACTTTCGCCTTCCGTGCGAGAGTTAGCCCTCCGTCCTAGCTTTCGCTCGCTACTAACTTCTGTGACAAACTCATGCTTTGTCATTGACCCTCTCCTGCCCAGTTGACCCCCGCATGCTCTGTCGCCTTCCATGCCAGCATTATCTTGTGTGCAAGCTCTAGCCCGTCGTACCATCTTAGAGAGCCAGTCAAGCACCTCTCACTTTCAAAGCTCTAACATGCTCAGCAAGCTCTGGCATACCTAACAGAAAACCCAGAAGTTCGGAGCCACTCCGAAGACTGCCAGACAGGCACACGAACTCCAATGTACTTCGTCCCCTGGCTCCCTAGTTTCAGCTAACCGATCAAGCGACCAGCCGACCAAGCGATTAAACGAGGTAGACGCCAAACTGAAGCGAAAGGGATGGAGGGGCACAAGCTTCAGTGAATGCGGACACCGTGGCCCGCTCATGAATGTGTAGATCTCAAGTCAGAGCTTGATAACCTCCCACTACTCAGTCAGAGCTTGATAACCTCCCACTACTCTGCTTGCTTCAGATCTCTCCTTTGGCCCGCTTCCTCTACGAGGGGTGGCAGGGGGTGCGGCTTGGCTGACTTGGCTGTACTTGGCTGAAGTGGATGATACGCCGTCGTTCCCAGATTCACGCACCTTGAGGACGAGTTTAGGCACCCAATCCACTACGAGGCACTCTGTCCACTATAAGGCGCTCATTCGGCAGTTAGGCACTCAGAGCGAGCCATGTTTACTTGTTTACTGCTTTGTTCGCTACTTTGCCGATAATCCTACAGACAATGGGAATAAGCCGAGAGAGAGTCTGAGAGCTTGTGTGCAGAAGCAGAAGCAGACACAGACGCGATTGCGAGGCACGATCGTTCCGTCTGGCCATCCGGAGTCAGCGTCATTTGCTGGGCTCATCGCAATGTGCCTCAGATCCCCAGATCCCGGGAAGCCTGGATGCCTTCCGGAGAGGCACCGTGCTGTGTTTGGTGCATTGTTGACATCAGACTCTCTCGCTGTCAGAGCGCGCACCGTCAGAAGAGCGCGCACCGTTTGAAGACAACGGTGTACGGCGCGAATCCACATCTCTGCAGACTTCAAGTGTGTGGACATAGTGCTGGCAAAGTGCGCACAGAACGCTGCACGCAGAACGTCAAACTCCATACCCCATCCAAAGCGGAGACTCCACGCATACCCCGACAAAGGTCTCGGCACATTCGCCGCTGTGACATTTGCATTCTTTTGTCACCTGGCATACCTCTGTGCCTTGTGTCCACTACTGTGTACACAATACGGCGTGGTGGCTCGGTGGCGGGCTCCGCATGAGCGCATCTGCATCTCAGCTGACCCCATCCTCCCATCAAACATCCACAGTCCATGAGGCCAGACGCCGTTCGCCGTACGCTGTACGCCGGATTAGCAAGCGCCCAGAAGCATGGCCATATAGGCACAGAATCCCACTCAGACTCACCAGAAAGCGTAGAAGCCAAGCTTCCAAGCGCCCTTGCGATGACCTTGTGAAGGCCTTGCGAAGGCTTACCCCTGCCGTCGCGGTGTAACGGTATGCGACTCTACTTATGCGTCATCGTCACACATCCCCCTCCTTCCCCCCTTCTCTCTTCCTTCCTTGCCTCTCCCACCTTGGCCCTTCCTCCCAGGCCGCCCATCTACATCCACGTACAAACCTTTGCTTACCATGATCTTTGCTTACCATGATCGGTTACTGGCGGCATGCACACAAGACGAGCGGCAGTGTCCGCATGCACACTGAGCGGGGTCGAGCGGGCCTCCATTGTCCGATCCACTCACATCCACACATCCACATCCACTCGGCCACTCGGTATTCCGGGCTTTCGGTGTCGGTGGCTCGGAAAGTCATGTCAACTTGACATCACGAATTAGAGGATGCATTTCGTGCTCGCTCCAACTTGTGCAGTCTGTGCTTGTGGCACTTCTTGCTCGAGACGGGTGCACCCAGTCATGTACAGTCTGGTAGACCCCTCGACCCACCTGCACGGTCAGCGATGAGTGGCACTCGCTCGCCTGGGCGCATACAGGATCAGCTTGTCCAACACTTCGTGCAGTCTTCCGTGTGTGGCGCTCGCACTTCGTGCTCGAAGTTAATTAGACTCGCACTCGCACTTCGTGCTCGAAGTTAATTAGACTCGCACTCGCGCTTCGCGCTCGTGCTCGCTCGCAGTGTTTACTGAATGCATAGTTCTACAACTCGTACAAAGTGATATGCTGGCATGCGGGAATAGAGACAAAGGGAAGATAACAAGAATGCCAAATGTTCTTTACTGCGTTGTTGTTGGGAGACTGGACGCGTGCTCCGAAGGAGCTAGCTGGCCCAGTTCTTCAAGAAAGTTTGCTGCAAGATGCGTTGAATGCGTGCGTGTTGTTTGCTGGATGCGATTTGCGGTTTGCGGATCGAGTTCGGGGGGTATGAAAAAATGCTGTAATAATATTTATGCCTTGAAGTAGAACAGCCCCTTGTTGGGGTTGACGACGACGCCCTTGGGCAGCTCGTACGTCTTGTGCTCGGACGCGCCCCAGTCAAAGCCCGCGCGGGGGACGGAGCGGCCGGCGGCAGTCTCGGTCGAGACGTGCGTGTCGGCGGCGCATGAGACGCCAATGCGCAGAGCGGCGAGGTCGGGGAGGTTGCTTGCTGAGCGAGGGTGGGCCGAGCGCGACTCGCGGCGGAGACGGGACTGGGGCGTGCCCGGGCCAGTGTTCGAGCGAACCTGCGACGAGGAGACGCCGTTCGAGACGGAGGCAGGCTTCGTGGCACGAGCAGGGATGGGAAGGGCGATCGACTGCGCCTTGGTTCCCGCTGCCGGCGACGGCGAGACGTTCTTCGAAGAGCGCGTCCTTGACCTCGAGCGACTGCCCGAGCGCTGGCCGTAGCGGATCTGCCAGCCGCCGTTCTCGATCTCGAGAGACTGCGTCGGGGTCACGTCCTTGTTGGCCTCGCGGCCACGGACACGGTGCAGGTCCAGAGACGACGGCACGTGCGGGATAGACGACGCCACAGAGTCCATGTCAGACGCGTTCGAGTACTTGCGTGTGATGCGCTGGCGCTCGCGGACCTCGGCCTTGCCGAACGCATCCCACGTCGCGTTCGAGTTGGTGCGAGAGCGGGTCGGGCGGTTCGGAGTAAACGACCCACGCACGGTGCCGTTACCGGGTGAAGCAAGCAGAGAGTGACGGCTGTCGGGAGTGACACTGCCGGGAATGGGAGTAGCCCGGAGCGAAGGCGAGAGCGTCATATTCCGAGCGGGGAAAGCCGAGGCGTAGGTGTGCATGAGGAAGGCCGTGGCAGACGGGGCAGAGCCGACCTGGGCCGGAAGAACATAGCCCGAAGTGGTAGGCGAAGCCATTCCTGCGAGCGACGACTGTGAGAAGTTGCTGCGGGCAAGCGGCCGGGCACTAGCGGTAACGTTGCCGCTGCCACTACCTCCCTCCGACGATGTCGACATGTGGCGGGCTGCCTCCTGGTGTATCGGCGCCATGGTGCGGGCAGCACCGCTCAGAGACATGGTGCGGTGCATCTCCTGGTCCTGCCACAGTGACGAGAGCGAATCACTCGAAGTGGCCGACGCAGCAGACCGGCTAGCACTGGAGCGCTGGCGAGACATGTGGAGCTGGACGTGGACAGAGGTGACCGTGATGGGCGTCGTGTTCATCGACGAGCGACGCTTGCGGTCGAGCCCCTTCCAGTCGTCAGACTGTCTTCGGCCCATGCGGAAGTAGTCGAGACCCTTGGGAACCGAAGCAGTGTCCGAGAACACAATGTCGGTCGTCTGGGGCGTAGACGACAGCGGGGCGAGAAGTCCAGAGACAGAAGCCGACGACTCGGTGTCAGAGCCAAGAATGGGCGACGGCGGAGCCACGGAAGGCATGCCACGCAGAGTGGCCACATCGGGGTTGCCGAAGACGCGGACAAAGTCCTCGTACGTCTGGTGACTTGATCCATAGTCCTGATCCCGGCATGCCTCGGAGCAGTAGATCGTCGATGTGAAAGTAGGCTGAACGACCTTCTCGGCAGAAGGCGAATCGTTGCCACCAGCGGGAACAGACAGCAGGTCGGGGCGAGTCACGTCTGTATCTGACTTGCTGGTCGGCTGAGACTTTGTCGAAGCCGGGCGGCGGGGCGCATACTTGGTATGCTTGACGCCATTGGCGTTGCGCGTTGTTGTGGTACCGTCAGGATTTCTTATCTGGCACACACGTCAGTATTTGTTTGGGGCCATGTTTTTGCTGCGCAATGTGGAGCACACGACCAGCCAGCCCGTTGCTGGATCTGGCAGGCACACACACACACTTTGCTTACTCAAACTCACCCTGATGGATCCAGCAGCCTTCTTCTTGGGAGACTTGAGAGCCTTGTCTGACTCGGGGTCCGCGGGCGGCACAATTAGCCGCTCGCAGACCAGACAATAGTTGTGGAAACCATCCATGGTGGGTGACGACACGGCGGTGTCAAAAGCCCGGATGAATCAATCCCCAACTAAAGGTGTGGGGTGGGTGTGATTGGTGGTGGCGGCACCTAGACGTGTTAGGGTATGCTTCATGGGTGGAGTTGCAGAACGGAAGTGGCCACCATGTATGCAATAGGATTGCATGCAGTGCGTGCATGCAATGAACGACAGTGACGCCAATGTTGATTGCGCTGCACACACGGATAGGGAGGCACGCACGACTCACTTGTAATGGCCCGTTTGCCACCGGTGGGGTGTGTTGGCGCAGATCGGAGTTTGTTTTCCGCCCGCAGATGGCTTACTACCAGAGGCACGCGTTCAATACACGGGCCGAGAGGTAGCAGTGGAGTCGGTCGTTACTCGAACACAGCGGCAAATGCACTTGATTCGAGCAGTCGATGCGTTAAGTTGACTTGACAAGACCAGACGATGCAAGGTCTCGTATAAGAGTCGAGAATGCGTGCAATTGTATGAGTGCACAAAAGCGGGTTGGATGTAAAGGGAACCCGGTTACCGGTATAGTACGCGTCGTGGGGGTTAGTCGGGCGACACACTCTCTTCGATCGAGTGGGAGATGGGACAGATGACAAAGAGCCAGAGCGAGCTGAGGCGATACTGTCGTGTCGATTGTACACCGGGGGGACGCGGGGGTTGAGTACAGGTCGAGTCGAGGATGGGAGAAGTAGGAGTAGGGTTGGTCCGGTTTTTTGTTTTCACTGCGGGTGCGGTGAAGAGGCCAAAAGCGGAGTCGATGGGTGGAAAGGCGGTACACGGATAACACTTGGTCGTCGTTATCACAATAAAGTGAGTCGATAGCAAGCACGGGCTGCCCTTTGGGCGCTCCGGCACGTTGGGAGGGTGGTGCGGTCGAACCGACAACTGCGGTAGGTGATGAAGACAGATGAGAGATGAGGGAAGCGCCGTTGAGAAAAGAAACAGCGGTGCAGGAAGTACCTGGCCAGACCGGCCTGGTGGATGCCTGGGTGGGTAGGTGGATTGCTGGCTGGAGTGAGTGAATCGTGCCCTCTGTACCCGCGACTCAGCCTCGCACAAGTGGGCTCCGACGAGTGACCCAGCCAGCCAGCCAACGGCCACGGCCCGGCCGGTAGTATGTATCGGTAAATGTCGGTCGAGGCCCGCCCAGAGGAGGAAGAGCCCAGGGAAGGTGGGAGGTGGGAGAGGATTGCCCGGACTGAGCCAACAACGCGCCCGGACGGCACAGGGCAGGGAAGGGCAGGGCAGGGCAGGGAAGGAAGGGAGGGTTCCTTTTCTGTGCAGGTCTCACCTCAGGCGTGAGGGCTGAAGCCCAGAACTCTGTTTCTCAACGGGAGAGGCGCCGACCGACCGACCGCGACCGCTAATCGCTGACTGCGTGCATGGCTGGAATCGAGCTCCTGAGCCCGAGAATGAGCCCACCACAGCACGACCACGGCGACCATCCGCCCCGCTTGCTTCGGCAGACCCGCCGCCCACCCACCCACCGTTCTGTTCTAGACGAGGCCTAATCAAGCGAAGTGAGCGGCAGGCTCAGCCCGTGGCCCACGCCCGTGTCCAGGCCGCGCTCGCCGTTCCATTACAGTCGTGCTAATGAGCTTTGTTTAGCCCGATCCAGCGCGGCCTTTCCCTCTGCCTTCCTGCCTTTCCCTTCCAGCCGGCAACCTATTTCTGCCCAGCCCAGCATGGCTCCCAAGGTTCCAGGCCCCAGGGCCGCTCTACCGCCCGTCGTCGTCCGTCGCCCCCCACCCATCCCCTGCCTTCTCTCCCTTCTGGTACATGTCACCTGGCCACGCTCATGCTCACGCTCACACTCACACTGTACACTGATGCTTGGGCCCCCGACCCGGCCCTGATCCCCTGCCTGCGGTCCTTTAGTCCCAACCACCAGCGCAGGGCCGGAAGGGGCACATCTCGCAGCAAGCACGCACGTATGCACGCCCGTCAATCATTTGCTGGACCCAGTCGACCCGTCAGACCCGGCCCGGCCGGCCAGATTGCCAGATTGCCATAGATCAGATCCAAGATACCAAAAGCTCGGCGCTCCGACGAGTCGGTCCTTTTCGGCGGATTGTCGCTGGGTTGTTACATGCATGACTCTCGCTTGTTGCCAGCTCCATACTCGTTTGCTCCAAGCAATCCAGCTCCATACGACGGTATGACGGCTCTACGGAGCTCCAGACTCGAGCGATATGAGTCATGTGCATCATTGCCTGCAAAACAAACAGACGCCTCATGCAACTTGGCGCATGCGACAACGGCCCGACTCAAATCATGCATCGTCATGCGCTTCAATATGGCTGCATATGGCTGCAAGCCCGGCTCGCAATCAGGCAATCAGGCGGTCACATTATCTCGATTACCCGGGCACAGGCCGATCAAATGGCCATTATGGCCCGCTGACGATTGCCTAATGCATGCTGCGCTTTCATAAGCCATAAAGCCACGGACATAGCGGACGTGGGCGTGCCCATGCCATCCAGCGTAAAGCGCAGCCGGCACCGGCTAATCCGTCTAGATCGGCAGCGGCACTCTCCGCCGACACGCAAATCTGCGCCCGACGCCCTGTAGAGCATGCCGCTAAATCCGGGGCAGCTTGTTGGCCGCCCGCCGAGCAGGCCGGAGACGAGATAACCGGGCGGAGTAAAAGTGTACGATCAAGTGGCGTGCTTGTCCTTGCGCTGCTTGCTGCAGTGCTGCATGCTGCGCCGTGCTGTGCTCTGCACGCTGCTCTGCGTAGTGGACTGGGCCGAAAACGGCACAATCGGTCCGCACGCGGTGACCCCAGGGCATTTCCATACATGGACAGGTGGGTGCGCAGCAATGGCTTACGCCATGATATGCAGTGTGCAGAGGTCGATGATATCATCGCTGGAGCTTGCGGCTATGCTTGGAACGTGGACATGACTCGTTTTGCGTGTGGACTGCCGATCCCGATTCTTCCCGAGGCGGAGGGATCGACCCTTGTTGTTCCGATGGGCAGACTGCAGGCTGCGATCCACTAATCCTATTAGGATTGGTTCGAGGCTATCAGAGCTGACTGCGGGCGGCATAATGGACGGCATTAGGAACAATCAGGCGATTTAGGCTCCACGCCAGGTCCAGTTGTAACACCATGCTCGATAGCAGGCTGGCAGGCAAAGCGGGCAGCGGATCAGCGGGCACCCGGTCCGTTGGTCGACCGGTGCGTCCACGGACCTATGACCTTGCCCTATCAAACAAGCTCAAGAGCTCACCAGAGATGAGATTGGATGATAGCATGTCATGAAACAGCAGTGCATTAAGCTCAATTGAATGACGCCGGTTTGTAACCCGGCACAGCAGTAGGTGTCCTAGGAGCATGCGAACGCTCCCCTTGTCCCTCTGGCAAAAGCCCCTGCTTGCCCATCTATCATAACTGCCAGTCATTTACCCAATCCGTCCTTCGCGAAGCAAAAGCAGTAACCCATGGTGCTCCTCCGGGTGCCTTGGTTGCGCAATTAGCCAACGAAGCCTGTTCCGGACGGACACATGTAGCAACTGATGACGTGCACAAAGCCTTCCATGTCAGTGCTTATCGCCTAGCGATGCCAGATAGCACGTAAATGGTAACATCGGAGTGCGCGGAGTGCCGCTCCGCAATCGCAAGCTCACATGCCACAATGCCACCCTCGGAAAGCATTACGGCTCGGCAAAGTTGAAAGATAGCGATGTGTCTGACTTTCGACAGGCATGATCTGCAGGCATGCAGCTTTGGGGAACTGGGGCCCAGTCGCCGGACCGGAGGTATGCCAAGACCCAAGACTACTTGTCTCGTCGTCGCTCGCTTGTTGACGCACGCTTTGCTCGCAGCACGCAAGCATACATACTCGATTTATCGTGCTATCATCGGGATGCACGGCGCACGGAGGTGCCAACGTTCGTTCAGGATGGTCTGCTGACATTGTCAGACCACGACAACAGGGGAAGACACAGGGATCCGCTTGGAGACAATTTGGGCGTCCTGGGCCTAGGATCCCAGCCCAGGATACGCACATCTATCCTGGGTTTTCCTGACAATCACTGATTGAATCGGGATACGGGCCCCCATACCCCGTGCCAATGCCGCTGATGCCGCATATCCCTCGATATCCCTTGTGTGTCAATTCCGCCTTATTGCCACACTGGTCCTGCAGCCTCACCAGGCTTGACCGGAAGTCTGAGCTGAGCGCCAGAAGCGCCAGAACGGGTCCCCCGACCGTTAACACAGACCACCCGGCCATCCGACTCCTTTTCATACCTCAGCCCCCCGCCGCTGGAGCTCGGTACGCTGCGCCAGATCGCCCAGAACAAGGCACGCTGCGCACAACCGCAGCACACGGCATCCAAGGCTGGGCTGGCTGAGCATCCTCTGGCTGGGCACAAGCCTCCAGCAAGCCTCAGCAATACGTCTGCCGAGACGGCTCGTACGGCTCGGCGAGCTCGGCAACGGCCACTTTGCAGCTTTTGCAGCTCTGCGCCGACGGCGAGGGCCACCCACCCGCATACCTGTGGCCACATGACCAGTTTGGACCATTCATGCCCTGACAATCACCGACTCGCTGTGGGGAACCAGGATCACCAGGAGCACGCCTCGATGCAGTTTGTGGGGATGCAGGTGGGGCAAGGATTGACAGGATATGCAGCAAGAGGAGTGATCCCCGATCAGCGCTCGTCCGAGCGACTGAGCGTCCGAGCGAGCGAGCGAGCGTATGCGATCCCCGAATACCTCGCTTACAAAGGCGAGATTACGTCCTCGGGGCGGACTTCAGATGTGTCGGGTAAGAGAACCAGATCGGGCCTTTGTCGGGCCAAACGAGATGGAGATGCAAGCCCGCTAAGCGCTGAACAGGCCGGGTAAGCGTGGCACGATGTTCTTTTGCTACACGCACATGCACGCACGCACGCACGCATGCACGCACGCACGTCAATGTCCGGTAAGTGATCTATCAAATGCACCGGTATCCGGACTTAAGAGATCATTGCCGCAAAACCTATCTTTGGCACAGCCGGTACATGCGGCACACGCCGTGACCGATATCGCAAGCGGATGAGGATGTAGGATGCAGGTAATGATAGCGTATAGCGTCGATCAAGCTGTACAGTCAAGTCTGGCCCAGAAGACTTCCCCACCCTGGGCACAGCATGGCCTCATCCCGCATGGATTTCTGGAATCCTGGATTCCATGAAAACCGGGCCTGGCCTGGCCTTCTGGGGCCAAAGCCAGAGTACTACTTGCGTTGCGCATGCCACTATATCGACCGGTGTTCAGGAGTCTTCTACTTCCCCCGCAATCGTGACAGTGGGCAGCGTGGACAGCGGTACATGAGCATGCAGAGCGAGGACCTATCAGCGTTCGCCTTCTATGTCTCGTGATCGCGGCCAACAGCGTAGAAGTGGGCGCGAAGCTCGCAAGATTGCGAGAATTCGCGGAAGCCGCGCTCATGATCACGCTAGTCGTGCGGCAAGTGCGCCAAAGTGCCAGAGTGACTAGTCACTCTTGTGAGCATGCGTGCTTAATCGCATGTACGTTCGCATGTTCGTAAATTTGCGGCTATGCTATGTGGGCTAGCTTAGAACGTGTTCAGCGGACTGCAGCGGCCAGCGGACATTGCATCCCGATGAGCTCTTGTACTGTCAAGCTCACTGCATTCAAAAATGAGAGGTTCGTGCATTCCGTCCTCTGTGGATCCTTGGCCAGACTTTAGAGCGGACCCGGACAAGCGCCCGTTCTTGACTCCGAACAAGCTGCAAGCACAGCGCGCACAGCACATACGCACAGCATGCACAGCAGTCTGGATCGGGCGGATCGGCGAGCTCGGCGGTCTTGGCTGTCTGCAATGGCATGCATACATCGGCGTACCGGCGTCGTATACGTCGTACGTCGTACCTTACAAGCAATGCAGAGCAAGTCACCGCCACAAGCAAGGATCCGAGGACTCCACACTCTCAGCAAGAGCACATGATCCATCCAGCATTGGTCTGAATGGTCTGAATGGTTCCCGTAGCCCGTCTTTGTCTCCAGCGATCTGGCCCATGCTCATCGGTGTCTTTGACTCTGACTCTTGACTCTTTTCTGGGTCTGTGCAGAAGCACGCTGAGCATTCAAATCCAAAGCTCCCCGCTATCGGCAGGCTCGACCCGCAGCGGGTCCCTGGGTGGAGCCGCTGCTGGTACCGCTGCATAGTGCAAGGCTTCTGATCGCCCCGCAGCCGAAAGTGAGGCGGGAGCGGCAGAAGCAGCACGTGGTGCACGCCATAAAGCCGCGGCGGGGACGAGGAGGGAGCGAAGCATGAAGCAGCCCGTTCCAGTTCTGAACCTTCCGCGGGGTATTCGATTCCAGGAGGGAACGAGGCGGTAAGACTTGCCCTTCCCTGCGTCAGCATCGGCTCACATGTGTGTATAGTTGAAACGATCAGATCTTCATTATGGGACAGCAGGTGAGGACTGGTGTGTCTTCATGAAGTCCAAGCCCACACCTGACTCCGGTACCGTGGCTCGCGATGGACGGCTATCGGCGGTCTGTCCAAGCTGTCCAGGCAGGATGGACGATTACAAAATCAACTGCATAAAACCAAGGGCGTTACCAAATAACGCATGCATTTTCTACAAAATAGCGCATGACCGAGATTTCAGGGTCGTGCCTGGCCAAAAAATGACGTGTACCTTGATACGGAGCCAAATGCACGTGTGCGCGCTGCGCCCTTTATTCCACCCACCCTGTACGCTCGCTCGAGTTCGCACGAGTTCTCGCTTCACTTCTGCAACTCGATCATCCTTCAGGCTCGCCATCCACCTGCAAGACGTGCGAATTCGACGATTCCGACTGCAGAAATGGACTCCGACGCACCGATTGTGCTAGGAGACGATCCTCCGATCGCCGAGAACGCCGCCGCTCGCCGTGCGCGAGACCGAGCCGAAGCCGAGCGAATAGCCTTGTTCTGGTCCGACGTTCGTCTGCACGATGAACGCCGTCACCGCATCGCTAACAACCGCTATCGCGCGTACGGCCCGCCCGAGTTTGACAGCATTCTACCTCCTGTCATAACTCCTCGCCACCCCGATCCTGACGTCATCTTGCCGCCGGGCACTCCGATTCCTCTTCAATTCCCTGCGCAGCACGTTCTCGCGCGCTACCCAAGCCTTCTCTCGGCGTTCGAGCACCTCTCGCCAACGGCGATCGAGCTGGGCTTCGCTCTCGTCAAAGGCAGCACTCTGCAAGGCCATAACGGGCGCAAGCAGCAGTTGTTTACCTGCCACATGGGCCCGACTCGCGGCAAGGGCTCGAACGCCGAGGCATACGCCGCCGAGGAGCCCTGCAAGTTCTCTATCATGGTCGTCAACAGCGCCGCGCGAGGCTGGTTCAAGGCATACGCGAACAACGTGCGTCACTCGCACGACGCCTGCGATCCATATGGCACGCCAGCGATGCTCCGCGTTTACCTCAAATTACACGACTCGTGGATACGCGGTTTTGTCGAGATGGATCGTCCTCCGCGCGAGATCATGGCTCGCATGCAGGAGCGCGGCATCCCTTTCAACCGCCGAGCTCTCTACCGGCACGCCGAGACCATTCGCGCCGAGATACGCCCTCATACACAGGGCAAGTTCCCCTCTCACGCGGCGTTGAAGGAGCTCGAGGACAGCGCCGACATCTCTGTGCCCTGGATTGACGCCAACGGACGCCTCGAGGGCATGCTGTTCGCTACCAAGAAGGCTCGCGCGCTGTCGCAGAGGTTCGGCAGCCTCTTCATGATCGACTTCACCTTCAAGACGAACGCGTACAACCTCCCACTTCTGCACATCGTCGGCAAGACGAACACGAACAGCACATTCACGTCCGCGCTCGTCGTTTTGCCGAATCAGGCGGAGACAACGATCACCGAGGCCATTCAGGCGTGGAAGGATCACGTCATGCTCTCGACTTCGCCACGCATCTTCGTCACTGATCGCGAGCGCGCTATCGTCAACGCGCTCAAATCTGTCTTCCCAGAGGCCGCGCACATCTCCTGCCAGTTCCACGTGAAGAGGAACGTCCACACGTACGCGCTGCGGGCTGGCGATCTCGATTTGACCGACGCCGAGGAGTTTGTCGAGACCTGGGCCGAGCGAGTCATGCACTGCAGCCCGCCTGACGGCACCAGCGTTGATGACGCGATCGCCGAGGGCCATGCGTGGCTGCGCCGATCGTTCGGCAACCGCAACAAGCGCGGCTTCTTGTCAACGCTGCACTACTGCAAGGTCGATCTCGCGCCTCTCGAGCCCTTCTTCGTCGACGGGCATATCAATTCTCTGCCGCACCTGGATACAGCAACGACCTCGCCGGCCGAGGGCACGCACGCCTCGCTCAAAAGGTGGTTTTTGGCTGGAAGACCGAATTTAGCGGATTTTGTCATATTTTCCCGCAAATTCATGAACCTCCAGTACGGCTCGTGGGCCTCGGAGATGTCGCAAACGGCGTCAAAACCGTCTCGCCAGCGCGACGAGCGATTACGCCAGGTGAGTAGAAATCTCGTAAGGAGAAATTCGAGTGGATGCAGGCTGACGTCATAGTTCGATCGCCACATCAGCCACTTCGCGCTCGGCGTCGTCGAACAAGAGCTCGCACGCATCTCCAAGGACAACGAGGGCCGCCACACTGTCGCCAATGCATGCAGAAGCTACAGAAAGAACGTCTGGAAGTTGCCGTGCGCTCACGAGCTCGCTGATCGCCTGAACAACGGCACCCTGCACTTGTACGAGTTCGATTCTCACTGGCACGTCTTCACTCACGCACAGGTGCGCGAGCTCGAGGCTCGTTGCCGCGCGTACGACCCTGAACTCGAACGCAACGCTCGAGAGCGACTGGATCACAGCCACCTAGCGCCCATTGTCCTCGAGCCCATCGTTCGACCTGGACGTCGTTTGGCGTACCGAGGCGAGCGTATGGCCCGCAGGTTCAACACTACCGACGAGCAGAGTACGCGTCGCGACCTGTCAGCTACCGACGTCGCGATCCTCAAGACGGCAGAGCGCGATGGTAACGTGTCGATCATCGAGCGCGTCGAGAACTTGACTCGCCAGGCTGATTCGAACGCTCGAAGTCAACGAGAAGAAGCCCAGCAAGTGCAGGCTCGACGTGCTCGACGCGTGCGTCACTGTCGTGAGTGTGGCCAGACTGGCCATGACCGTCGGAATTGCGCTCGATTGCAGGTAGAACGTCAAGAACAACAACCCAATACCCAGTCTCTCGAGACTGCCGAGGCCATCGACCTAAATTCGCCCTCAGGGTGGACCGACGTCGAGGAACTCATTGATTTAACTGCTAATTAGAAAGAACAGACCCGTAGCTCTCCAATGAACGTGTTTTGAGCGCTGTAGTTGCCGTCGTTGTCGAGTACGCCATCGCCGAGAGTAAGTGCAACGCCGAGTGTAGTAGAAGATCGTTCTCGGCGACGATCGTGGGCGCACCGGCGTTTCGGCGTTATATACTATGAGAGCGGACGTATTTACATGTGGCGGTACCTGAATAGCCAGGCACGACCCTGAAATCTCGGTCATGCGCTATTTGGGAAAAGTTGTATGCGTTATTTGGTAACGCCCTAAAACCAAATTCAAAATCCTAATCACAGCCTGCATTCCGATTATTATGTATGACATCACGTGACCGTCACTGACCATCCCTCTGCGAACGCGATGAGCGGCGTCCACCCGGCCAGCGAACGGCGCCCGACCTTCGACGAGACCTCCACCCGATCTCAACATTCGACTTCTTGCTGAACCCGACTTTTTCTTGACCTCGTCCACCCGTCACTTCCACCTCGATACACCATGTCGGTCGCTTCCAAGGCATTCTTCGGATTCTCGCTTCTCGTCACTGGCGGCACGATCTGGGGTGTGCACTACATGCAGCAGCAGGAGAGCGACGTGAGTTAGCAAACTCTCAGAGGAAGGGTCGAATCGAGTTATCTCAGTGCGACAGCGATGGTTTCTCCACTTCAGGCGTGGTTGGCACCGACGTCAGAAAGACACGGGAAGGTTCTGCCTAGGCTGGGCAGCCTTCTTCCCCGACTGTTCTGTCTTGGAACTGTCTGGCCTGAGTGTGCATATTCGTTTGTGGCGGATCTGCTGCTCGTTTCAGTCGATCTACCAAGACAAGCGGAACTCATGACCTCAGCAACGTCTCGCCGATCCCGATTGAGAATCACGACTCCGACCTTGATGTGCATGGATCCGCTGACCCCCGCAGAACATGTACCAGGGCATTGTCAAGGACGAGGCGCGGCTCCGCGAGAAGGCGCTGAAGAAGGTCCAGCAGCCCGACGCCGTCGTTGACGAGGACTGTGTCACCTGCGTCATCTCACCGCCGCCGCAGCTGCTCGAGGCTCAGACGAAGGAGCAGCGTGCGATCGAGCGCCAGGCTAGGCTCGAGGAGTACGAGGCACAGAAGGCTCTGGCGCAGAGGCTGTCTCAACGACAGCCGGCGCCGCTGCCGTCCCAGCCCGTTCAGCAGGAGCAGCGCTTGGTCTAGACTTGGACTTTTCAACGGCCCGACACCGATACTGTGTCGCTCACGAACCTCGCATAACGCATCGATACCCTAGCATCAAACCACTCATCACTCATCAACGCACATACAGCGCATGTAACATCTTTTTGGCTTGCCGGGCGGGTCTCGGAAAGGTCGAACCTTTGGAAACGACACTGATCAATACTGACATTCTCGACGTTTGACGTAGTGAGAGCAGCACGGCCCATCTTGGGCTGCTTCGCAGACTCGACGCCCTGGTCTGGACAAAGCGCCCAATCAACGCTTTGCTACTGCGAGCCGAACTAATGCGGACGTCCACTGCAACCCCACTCTGGACATACTCAGCGGCGATCTGGACGACCGTCCGGACTGCGTTGACAGCAGGGGCCACCTTCGGCGCAACTGCGACGGACCACCGCCGGCGGCCTCTTCCCCGTTGGAGACCGCAGGTCGCGAGGCCGCGGCCACTCCGGGCCAACAGCGCCGCCGCCCCGTTGAGTATATATGTAGCCTTCTCCCAGGCGTCGAGCAGTGATGAGCGGGGACCCCGGGGTCCTCTGAGAGCCTTACCCTACCGGTACGAGAGACGAGAGCGTTCAGCAAAAGGCATTCTGGGACCGATAGGCCAGCTCGTCATTAGTCAATAGTGCGACGATCTCCAGGTCAAGTCGTCGCTACCCCAAGTTCGCGAACCAAAACTGCTCCCTAGTGAGTCAGTACCGATTGGAGGGGCACCGAAGTACCTATATTCTCGTCCTACAAAAGTGCTTGCTTGACGTCAAGCGAGAACTAGATTGAGACCCAGTCTCTCCGACCTTGCGCCAATGCATTATGGCTCGATCACTGGCGTGCCCCCACGTTATCGGGACCCAGTGATCGGATGCCCTTCCGAGCTACTCACAACAGTGTCTGAAAGTCATTAATCTGCATATCCTTCTGACGCCGTGAACTAAAAGAACCTATGACATATCTATGGAACTTAAGATAGATCGTCCGCTAGACTAAGCGGCAGCTGCGACCTCCACCGTCTTGCCATCGAACTCAAGACCCTCAAACTTGCCATTCGCGCGCCACTCGGCAATGTAGTCAAAGAACGCCTGCGAGCCTGCGGGGTATCGGGCAACGTTGAGCTTCTCTCGCTGGCCCTCCTTCTGGCCCTCGTTGTTGTAGTAGCCGGGGGTGCAGTCGGGTCCGCCGAGGATGCCGCTCGGGGCCGTGAGGAGGAGCTTGACCCAGTCGTCCTGGACGCTCTTGGGGACTTCGGTCGTGGCAGCGCCGAGCTCCTTTTTCTTCTGCAGGATGCTGACGAGCGTGGGGCCGGCCTCGGTGTAGTTACTCGTGATGTTGGAGCTGAGCGACGAGCCCTGCTGGAATCCGATGATGAAGAGGTTCGGGAAGCCGTTGACGTGCATGCCCTGGAACGACTGCATGCCGTCCTTCCACGCGTCGGTCAGCGTCTTGCCGTCGCGGCCGTACACCTCGAGTCCGGACTTGTAGGTGTACTCGGAGTTGAACTCGAAACCGGTGGCGTAGACGAGGACGTCGAGGTCGTAGTGCTCGCCGTTGGCCCAGACGCCCGTCTCGTCGATGCGCTCGACGCCCTTGCCGTCCGTGTCGACGAGCGTCACGTTGGGCCGGTTGAACGTCTCGAGGTACTCGTCGTGGAAGCAGGGGCGCTTGCAGTACTGCCTGTACCAGGCCTTGAGGGCGTTGGCCGTCTTGGGGTCCTTGACGACCTCGTCGGCACGCGCACGCACGGCGGTCATGTACTCGTCGTCGCTGAGGTGGTACGCCTTGATGTAGTCGTCCATACCCGTCGGCGCGCGGCCCTCGGCAGCGCACATGGCGAGCATGCGCTTCGTGATGCGCTGCACGCCATCCGTCCAGCCGTCGTGCACGTAATCGACGGGCGCGTAGCCCGTCGACATGAGCTGGCAGAAGTTGCGCAGCCACTTGGTCTGCCACCCCTTGTCCAGCTGGCTGAACCACTCCTTGTCAATTGGGTGGTTGCCACGAATAGCGACAGCGGACGGGGTACGCTGGAAGACGTACAGCTTGCCCGAGTCGCGGCCCAGCGTCGGAATGCATTGCACGGCCGTTGCGCCAGTTCCGATGACGCCCACGCGCTTGTCCTTGAGCCCCTCGAGGACCTCGTCGTCCCAGCCTCCGCCGGTCACGCTGAAGTCCCAGCGGGCCGTGTGCATTGCCTTGCCCTTGAACGTCTCAAGACCGGGGATGCCGGGGAGGTGCGGCTTGTTGAGCGGGCCGGTGCCCATGGCGACGTGGGTGGCCGTGAACTCGTCCCCTTCACGCGTCTTCACGACCCACACCTTGCGGTCCTCGTCCCACCGCAGCTCCTCCAGGTGCGTGCTGAACAGCGCGTGAGGGTACAGGTCGAAGTGGCGAGCGATGCGGTGTGCGTGCGCGAGGATCTCAGGCCCGCGGACGTACTTCGCCGAAGGCACTGTGCCAACCTCCTCGAGCATGGGGAGGTAGACCATGGCGGCCGTGTCGCACATGGCGCCGGGGAAGCGGTTCCAGTACCACACGCCGCCGAAGTCGCCTCCGCTCTCGATAATGCGGATCGAGTCGAAGCCAGCCTGCTTCAGCTTCGCGCACACCGTCAGGCCGGCAAAACCGCCGCCGAGGAATAGGAAGTCGACATGGTCGTGAAGCGGCTCCCGCGGCTTGACCTCCGTGTATGGGTCCTTGTCCTCGTCGAGGGGCAGCACGCCCTCAAGCGGCCTGTACTGCTTGATACCGTCTGAGCGGAGGCGCTTGTCACGCTCCTCGCGGTACTTTGCCTTGAGCGCCTCGCGCTCCTCGTCCGGAAGCGGGGCAACCGGGACGGTCTGCTTGTGGTCCGGGGGCGCCGGGATTGCGTCAATCGTCATGGTGTCCGGGTGTTAAAGTGCCGATGTCGCAAAATCGAATGTGAGTCCGTCGTAGTAGTGGTGGTGATCGTCGGACTGTCTAGCTATCTAGCTGTCTCGTTGTGTCTAGCTGTGTCTAGCTGAGGTGGTTCTCGATGTTGCTTGCTGGCACGCAGATACGCCCGGTTCTGAAACACGCGATACCGACAACGCTGGGCTTATGTACGTTTGACCAGACAAGACTTAGCGGATTCCATCTGCCCCATCGATGTGGACGCGCGGAGGCATGGCGGTATCTCGGTCATTAGTAACCGTAAACGGCCATCTCCGGGCGGGAAGCCTTGGCCGCGATCACGCTGTCTGAAGCGCTGAAGCTCTTTCGCCACGTTGCGCGACCGTCGGGCCCCGCGATACGACGCGCACTTCTTCCTTCTTGCACTCTCCCGCAATCCCGTGCATGGCCCACGGTGCAGGGGTTTCGACGTCCCCGACTCTGCACTAGGAGGGATGCTCATCCAGCCCAGGACGACGCCTCACATGACCAGCGGGCACACTGCGGCCCAACGCAGCGGCAAGCTGGTGGGCGCCTCCAACCCTCCCAGCATGCAAGTGCGCCGAATGCAGAATCCCGAGAACCAAACGGTCGGCCTTCACTCAACCATATAACCGGTACATTTGTGCATGTGCACGAGCTTGGCGGCCCCAGACTTCACAGGCACCCAAGTAGATAAGACCGTCCCGCCCTGATGCTGACCACTTTGACTTGACAGACTGACCTCGCCATGACCGCGCGCCACCTCTAGACCTCTGCCCGCCGGCAAGCCGGTGAGGTGGCCGTCGGGTCCGGATCATGGCGAACATCGCTGAACAGACGTCACCGAGCTTGCGGCCTCATGCAGCCTCATCGCAGCCTCGACAAGCCCGTCCAACCGCCGGCTGCCGCGATTAGGTTGGACGGGTAAAGCACCGACCTCACCTCGCCTCGGCGTAAGCTGAAGCGGGTGGGAGATGCACGTGCACGCAGTAATGACTGACAACCAGTGGACAGGAGGGTCATGCGGAAGACATGGTGACACTCTTATGGTGACACTCGCTGCTCCGCCTCGGCGATGGGTATTCTGTCCGCTGAGCAGCGCTCGTTACCGGGGCTGACAGTCAGCGGGTCGAGCGGCCTGCCGAATGCGCTCCCTGGGCACCTTGGCACGATCCTTCGGCCCATGTTCCGAGCCCCTGCTAAGACTTGCTGACGGGCAACCGATGACTTGAACTGCTAGAGAAGCACGCTTACAACAGTTTGTCCAATGTCCAATACAACACATGAGGCCTTTGCCCCGACGTGTGTGCGCCGATGCTGTGGCGCGTCTTTAAGCCGGCGGCTGGCAACGCTGTGGACACCTCTGGCCTCCTTATACCTGGTGCAAACGGACCGTCAGGTTAAGTAGTCTGGCGAGGGCCTCGACGAGATGCACACAAGGTGTCGCCTTCCGCACTGACTTATACGTTTCTGCTACGTTTCTGTTCTGTGAAGAGGCCACACGATCACGCACTGGTGGTTGACTGGGGAGGTTGCTGGGCAAGCGAGCGCAGCTTCCGACCCGTACCACGAAGAACATGTGGTGATTCGTACCCGCGGTATACTCGCGATGTCAACCTCTACATCCGCAGGCTCAAGGCTTTTCCCACAGTTTCTGCGAGGCAGCGCGTCGCCAAAGACTCATGTCGATTGACAGAGACACAATCCACTCACCACTCCTCTGGCCTGCTCTCCTCCGCCTCGGCTGTCTTGGGGGCATCTGCCTCCAGTATAGGCTGGACTGGCTTCCTTGAGTGTCCTTTCCAAGCCCTGTGAAAGCCTGAGATCGTGGCATGCGCACCGCGCTCGACGACAGCCGTCACCTTGAGACGCCCAGGACTTCACATCGATCCGGCATGATGTCCGAGCCACTCTCAAACCCGATTCTGAGAGCCCCGGGGAAAGGGATGCTAAACAGCAGGTTTGACACAGCTGTCCGCGACACCTATTCGCTGCGCCGACTCTCCCCGGCACCCTTGCACACGCTGAGAACGCCACGTTCCAACCTGTCGCAGGTTCATGTACTCTGTGGCAACGTCACGTAGCACGGGCCACTTGATAGAGTTTGGTGGGTGGTGCACTTCTTTTGCTTCTTTCGACGAAGCCCTCGGAAACCGGACTGTGAGCCTCATGGCGGCGCACAGAGCTATCGGCGGCTAAACATGGTCTCGTCCAACGATCTGTGTTGGCTTAACCATATCCCTCAAGGTGCCCGGAGTATCGGGCAATGAGCTTGCTCGCAACGGTAGGCTAGGAACGTCTGGTCGACGTCGTTCAGTGGAGGCAGTCAAGGAAAGACACTGGAAGTCACCAGCGTTCAGCAGGCTTGTTCGGTTGAGCAAATCCAGGGCCTATAGATGGATACTTCGCCACTACACGTTTCCGCTGATGGCGCTGCCGTACGGGATGACTAGGCAGTGGCTTTGGCTGCCCATCGACGGGAAACATGGCACACACGGTCTGACACCAGTTGAGGGAACAGCAGGATGAGGCAGGATGGGTTGCAACCCAGTTCTATACCCAGCGCGCTCTCCGATCACTGAGCTTTACTCGCGCGAGGACATGCGAGCTCAGAAGTCGGAGGTCGAGATCATCACGGCTCGACCTCATGTCGATCGGGCGCCGCGATGAAGCCATTCGACGGGATTGTAGCAACTGCGGTTCCCTCGACCATCATGGAGATTGGGCAGAGGAAGGCCGAAGAACGCCGCCCGGATCAGCAATACGGCCAGCGTGTGAAGTCGCTCTCTGATCGCTTCAGCCATACTTGTTTGCACACAGGAAGACAGACACGCATACGCCGACCTCAGCGACAGATGGGACCCGTGTGTTGTGGCTATAAACACCGTAGGTCTGCGGAGCCGCCTGTAGACTTCTGCGACATCGTCTGCCAAAATGAGTCTATCGGCGCTTCGGAGTGCTTAGACGGTGACGATCGAGCCCAATGATCCCATATTCCGGCATAATCTGACGAGACTCTCGCCGTCACCCTACTGCTATCGCAAATGTCAGCGATTGCCTCAACCACCGATGGGCTTGGAGTTGTCAGAAAGGCAGTAGTTGCGTGAGTGCAGTAGTTTGTGTCCACAAAGCGCCACTCGTAAGTGCCACAGACCGATGAGAGTTCTCGCCCTGTTAGTCCGAGGCGTGTGAGCAGAGGTGTCTTGCACTTGCCGGGCGAGCTAATCGCGGGTCAGTGTGCCTGCTAGTCAGTGTGCCAGCTGGTCAAGAACAGCTCTTGCCCCATCAGGTGACGAGCTCTCGCGAACGAATCAAGCGACCGTCCACGGAACGCCCAGCTCCTTCCTCTCCTGTTCAGCGAACAACGTGCAACGTTCATCCATACCCGTCCACCAATCGCATACGGTACGCGACGAAGCAGCTCGTCCCCGCGCAATCGAGCCACCAGATCGAAAGATCGCAGAAATAGCCACGAGCCGTATATAGCAAAAAAGCCAAAAAGCCACAGCCTGAGCTCCTCACTCCGTCCATGCGGCCAGAATGCACAGGTGTGCTATCCCAAAGACACGGCTATGCGCCAATAGATCTCGGGTGCCCGCCCAAAGACATAATCGAATAGGTCCTGAATAGGTCGCGGCGCAGACCGCGGCCAGCACCCGCGGTTCACTCTGTGCCGATTAGGCTTCTGGCTGGGTGCCGGTGCCGAGTGTGCCGGGTCTCGTCCCTGTCTCCGAGAGTAGTCCAGTTCGATGCCCTCATCTGACCTTCCCTTCCCTCATCGCTTTCATGTGCTCTTGCGACTGCACTGCGGCACTGCGACAGGACCGCATGCAGAAAGAAGTCACATGAAAGGGACCATGTCGTACAACTGGTCTCGGGCCACCTCACTGTGTCACCAAACTTTACGGCTCGTTTGCATTAGTTGCCAAAGTTGGATAGAGTGGTCCACGACGAGAACTTTTTTGGGACTGGATGATTGCAGGGTAGGGGAAGAATGTTCGACGCGTCGTAAACCCCGGATGCGTCCGGTATGTGCCGGATAACCCGGATGGTCTGTGCGCGTAGTAGCATTGTGGCGTCGGCGCGCGTCGTGTTTCACATTTTCTCGTTAGCCGTGATTCTGGGTCAGTGCATGTGCACATGGGCTGTGCGGGTCCCCCACTCTACTTCATCGCATGCTGCATTGGTGTATCGCCATGTCGTGATGCTAGCGACTGAACGACCCTCCTTTTCTTTCATTGTCTGCGGATGACTTTAGTGTCCGCGTCGATGGCGTACGGGAGCACGTCCGATGTCATCTGGTACTATTTCCGTTAAGAGAGTCCGAACCCCATTTTCGACAGTCACAGCCAGAGTTCTGGACTGATGAACATCCGGGATCGTTGGAGAAGCACCCTTTCCACAACTTTTCTCCATCACAAGCCAGATCGGGCGACATTTCTGCCATCGAGGTATTTGAGGGGGTTAGAGACGATCCCTATCAAAGTCCATCCTTCTGTCACAGACTTGCGACGCAAGGTCCCGATCAATGGCACAAGTGCAAGGTTTCATCAGACACCGGACCGGACGAGGAGCGAATTTATCGCAGGCCGTCTGTCGGGAGAGAGGCTCTGGCCCACAACCCACCTTAGTCTCGTCTCGACTCTGTCCCAAAACCCGTAGCATGAAACGTTGACACTGTCCGTCCAGGCTGCCCGTCCACCAGTTCCAAAATCTGAGTTCGGGTTCCTTACCTCTCACTGATCACTGACCTGGGTGAGGAGTATTGAGGTGGGTGGGGGCCCATCCGATGCACTTGCCGTGCAGTTCATAGAACGTGCCTTAGCCCACATTGGCCCCGCAGTCAAGAACCGAAGTTGTGGTGCGCCATCGCATCGCGAGCTTCGGTCCAGAAGCTGAGAATGAAGTCATAATGGGGTGTGTTCACTGGAAGGCCTGTGGCTTCGCGGCTTCGCTTGCAAGCTTGCTCTATTCTTGCTCTTGTTCCACATTTGGAAAGTGATTTACTCGCTCCGAGTTTCTGGAAATACATGGGTGTGTTCCGCAAAACTGTCCATTGTGCGGACCATCGCACTGTCCGTCGTGCCGTCGTACAGGAGTGCGATCCCGCGAGTAACGTTTCCGTATCAGATACACAACGGCCATTCCGAGCATGCCGAGCATCGCGACCCAACGCACCGATGGCGCCTTTCTCGATCTTTTCAGCTCCAAGTTTAGAATCTTTCAGGCTACACTCGGACACAAGACTTCCCGCTGCGCGTCAACCCATGCACCTTGCATTTTGTCCGGTCATGCCATACCTGCCGGTCAGCAGACTGCATACGACACAGCTACTACGAGCGCAGTACCGCAGCCAAGTAGCTTTAAAGCACCTTTGAACTTCACATTCTGCGGTCCCCATCTCTCGTCATGGACCGCTGCGCGCTGTGCGCAGTCTGGCTGTTGTCATCAGGCCACCCACCCACTCACACCTGTACAGCTCCCTTTGACAACCCAATTGAGACCAGAGACCTCGAGACCTCGCGACCGGCGAGAGTTCCTCTCGCGACGCAGCCGAGCCGCACTAGATGTACTCTTTTCGCGTTCCAAACCAAAGTCACCTCGACCCTACTTCCCTGTTGCCGGATGTTCCGGACACCCGAAGTCGTCCCTTCTTCCTTCTGTGACTACTTTACGACGTCTTCTGGCCTGTTGGACGCGTCTTTGGCTAACTCTGGCTCTAAGAACTGACTCAGATGGGTCTGGACATCCCACATCTCCGCGTCTTCTGCCAGTTGCGTCGTTTACGCACACTACGCACGCTACGCACGCTACTAACACTACGCACGCTACGCGCACTACGCACACTACGCACACTACTCAGGCAGATGGTGAAACAAGGTCAACCCACCCGCCATGCACGGCATGACTTCTTCAGGATTGTACCGCTTTCTCGGTGCTGTTGCTGTCCTTTCTGACACTCGAGACATGATACATGCCCTGGCGACCTGATACACTTCTGTAACATGCTTCACTACTGCCTGAAGCATGCTTTCATGCTTGCGCTACTGCGGCCTGAAGCACGCTATGCCGCACACTAGACACATGTTACTCTACTCTGCATATTGATTTGATGACTGCTGAACTTATATACTCGGTGTACAAATGACTCGGTGTGTCGGTTGGCTGGCTGGGGCTATGAAGGGCTATCTAAAACGAATAAACAAGGGACAGGGCCCGCGCAGCGCACGGGGACGCCGCGCACGCACGCTGCACGGGGAGAAGAAGAATGTAATGCCTATGGGAATAGTCGGATGTCGGATGAGTACTGCTTATCTTATCACATTTTTTATCACTTCAGTTGCTTCCAAAGTTGAAGCGAGGGCGTTTCCGCGATGAACCTTCGGATGTATCCGACTGCTCCTGGTCTTGTTGGTTGGGCGTCGTACCGAAGAGCAGACCACGGCGTACCGGCATCTCCTCTTCCTCCTCGTCACTGTTGACCTCCATCGACTCCGAGAGCACACGGCGGCGCGGTGTCGATACGGGTTGTGTCCTAGAGGCAGGCGACGTCTCGGGATCTGAACTAGGCCAGAGAAGTTTCGGTGGGGGACACGGGTGCGGGTCGTAGTCGATGTCATTCACATCCAACTCGGCAGCAGGGTAGGGCGCATTCGGCGGGACGAACGGGTTCGCAAACGTGCGCTTCGCTCCGCGGAAGACATACGTGACGAACGGCCCACGTTCCGTGTCCAGTGGTCTCGGGCGGTGGACCTCTCCGGGCTTCGCAACGAAGGGATTGTCCTCGTCCATCATCATCTTCCGCTTCGCGGCGCGGCTTGACTCGGGAAGCGCCTCGGTCAGCATGCGTGGTGGTCCACCGCGATGACGGTGCTTCATCAACGGCGACATGCTTCGGTCGGCATCGGCGCGGACAGCTTGCGGCACATAGCTCGTCTCGCGACCCGGAGACCCAAAGCCCTGACGGCGTTTTCCGCTGACGGACCTTGATGAGCCAGCCACGGTTGATGCGCCGTCGTCGATGAAGGGGTTGTCGAGGGTCATCTTGTCGACCGGACCGTGCGTTGATCCGCGCAATCCTCCGCCCATCCCGACGCCCACGCCAAGGCGTGCTCCAAACTTGACAGAAGTCGTGGCAGGGTCCGTCGTCAGGCCCATCTGCTGAGCAAACAGAAGACCGGGCCGCCGACGAGGGGGTGCCTTTTCCGTGCTCACTTCCGTCGTCGACCCGTGTGAAAGGAAGAAGGTCGTGTGCCCACTAGGTGACGGAGGCGAGTGGGATGAGGCGCCATTGTCGTTTGGTGACGTACGTTTCCGCGGCAGGGTCTGGGGCGTCGGAGGATGAACACTGATGGTGTGGTCACCTTGGCCCGCCGTCTTATCAGCGGTGACATCGTCAAAGCTGCGCTTGAGGGTGCGTCGCTCGGTAGTCGGCGTAGGAAGATGACCTCGTTCGGGGGTAGGGTATCTGCAGGCATGTTAGCGCCAAGCCACGGTGTTGTTTTTGTTTACAACTGCGTCATAGTTGTTGTTGTTGTTGTGACTCACGAGGTCATGACATCAACTCCGCGGCCCTTCCGACGGCGTTCCACCGTCCTCGGGACCTCCAGGTTGCGCCCAGAGCCGACAGGAGACTGCATGTTGGGGTAGCTGAGGGTGCAGACGTCGGTAGTGGGGTAGAGGTCGAGTCAAGGAGGAAGGATGCCGATCGAGAGAGACGGGGGAGTTGGATGGAGGCGGCGGAGGAAGATGGCGGGGAACTTGCGGAGGGGGAAGACAACTAAGAGAATGTGTGATCCAGGCGGCCGGCGCTCGGAGTCTGCAGTGTACTGTTCAATCCAGCCAGCGGACCGACGGCAACAGGGGGCGAGGGCGAGGTGATGGATGACTATAGGCGGTGGATGGACGTTGATGGGGGTTGCAATGATGATGAGGAGACGGTGAAGGGAAGGCCTGCGCAGCGAATTGCTTTTGCTTGAGTGGGTAACGGAGTGGTGTGGGTGAGTGTGTGGGTGGGTGACGCTGGGTGAGCCAATGACCAGCCAGCCCAGTCAGTAGTCCATAGTCCAGCCTCATCCTTTTCCGCGCCTGCTTCCGCGCTCTTCACCGTAGCAGCGCGTTTGCCAGTATGAGAAAAGCAGGAGTTCGCTCATGTATTCAGGGTCCAGCGCGTTTTCGCGATGGCTGACCGGAAAGCCACGTGGCAAGCAGATGGCGGGTTGAATCTGCATGAATGAAATAATAGAATTGATCATGAAGACGAGTCTGCTCCAGCCAGTCATCTGCGCTGTACAGCATAGGGCTGGCTTTTGCTAGCTCCAAGGCGCTATGTCTTAGTGCAACAGTGTATGGATGGCGGTCATTGAGCAACAAACAACCACGGGGTGGCTGTGTCGCTGCGCTGCGCTGTGCTGTGCTGTGTGTGAGAGAGATCGAACAAACCTCCCCCACGAAAAAGCACTGCAGCATAACTTGAGTGGTTGAGTGGTAGAGACGGCTAAAGGATGTCACGCTTGATGAGATGAAGGACGGTAGCGAGCACGAGTCACTCGACGACCGGCTGTACGCTACGCGTCGGCACACGGCACACGGCACAGCTGGCAACGGGATTGGTGGCAAGTGACGCGCCTTGGCTGGCGTCTTGGCGGGCGCGAGCGCTGACGGCGTGGACGCTGGCAGCTGGAACAACGGGCGACCCTGAATCTCAGGGACTGGTACGCGCCTGATTTAACGATATGTCCCGCCCATCGCGGCTAGGCGTTCGTGACACAGCCTTCTCTTAGGGCTCGCAGCGAGGGGATGGAGGGGAACGGAGAGGGGGAGGCGAGGGGCAAGGAACGGCCCAGAGGACATGACTAACTTGGCCAACTCACAGTGCAGCAGAGCCTATGCCGAATAAGCTATCCCTGGCACCCGAGACCTGCGCCCTGCAGATGGCATCTGTGCATCCAGGATATCTAGACTCGCTCGATCTCGTGCCCTCGTGCCCTTGCCCCGCCCTGTCTGACCCGAGAATAGTCCACAACAACTCACGCAGCAGTATGGCAGGCAGACAGGCAGTACGCAGCTCGCTCGCTAGATCCCCCTCCTCTCTAGTCCACCACGCAGCGCTGCCCGCACGCCGCACGCCGTCGGCTGGTGGCGCAAATAGCATCCAGGAGCATGAGCAGAACGTCAGAAGCAAGAGCGAGGTTCCAGGGAAATGCTCCGGGTAGTCTGATGCATTCCAGGCAGCAGCGAACAGACAGGACACAGACGACAGACAGACAGGTCGTCGCAAAGCTGCTCCCCCGCCCTGGACGGCTCCGAACACACACCTCGCCCAAAGAACAATCACCCGCACACCCGCACGCACGCCCAGTCCTCCCTGCCTCGCAGACCCTCCCCCGCCAATGCACAGGCCATCACACTATGCAACTCGTTCTTCCTCTCTTTTCACCTTACTCCATCACATCCCATATAATAGCCTGGCGCTGTTATTCCTTTGTCTTTTGACAAGACAGAACTCCCCCCCCTATACCTCTCTCCTCTCCGTCTGCGACGGGCCCACGACCCCACGACCCCCCTCCCTCTATCCCTCCCCCCGACACTCATTTCTGCGGTGCAGGTTCACCCAGCAACAACGACAACACCCCCCTTCACCCTCACGACGACATCACAACGACTCTGCGTACCTTGTGCCCACTAGCGAGGCCGACACTCTCTCGACAGCCTGCTGGCAACATACCCCCTCACACAGACACGACAAGCCCACTAAACCCCGCTTGAACTCAAGATGCGCCTTCTCTACGCCTACCTTGCCGCCCTGGCGATCTCTGCCCAGGCTGCTTACATTCCCATCACTCCTCGGTCAGAGGCCCTCTCTGTCGAGCACGCCGGCGAGGCTCGTGCTTTCGCCGGTATTCGCCACGTCATGCCCCGCTCTGGTAGCGGTGGACATGGCGGTGCGGCTCTCAGGAAGGTTCGTCGTCTCAAGCGCGGACGGACTTGCCGGCCACGGCCCTCCAACGGTAGCGCCTTTGCCTCCCCTACCGCCACCGCCTCCCCCTCCCCTCATGCCACGCTGCTGCCCGAGAAGGACAACCACCACAAGTCCCACACCAGCACCAGCGATGGGGAGGATGGTGCGTCGAGCTCGAGCTCTGCCTCTTCCACCTCGACTGGTGATGAGTGGGGCTCGTGGCTGACTACCACCGACGGGGAGAGCGCTAAGCCCTCGTCTACCTCCACCGGCGACCAGTGGTCTGCGTCCAGCTCTCAGTCGTCCTCGACGAGCACTGGTGACAACTGGTCTTCGAGTGCCGTCTCTGCCTCCTCTTCTTCGTCATCCGCTTCCCCAACCGAGACTGGCTCCGGCGCTGGAAAGGGTGACAGCAACAACTCGTCGTCTGGTGGCTCAAAGTCGAACAACACTCAGCCTCCGGTCACTCCGGGCGACGGTGGCAATGGCCTTTTCCCCGTTGCTGGCATCAAGCTGTTCACCACTGCTAAGCGGTCATCCGCCACCATTCCCGGATGGCAGCTGAACCAGGAGCTTCCCTCCGAGGACTACGATCCCAAGACCTGTAAGTACTGAATTGCGCGCTAAGGCGGACGAGTGGCTGACATCTATCAGTCGATGACATCCCCGTTCTCAGGATGCAGAAGGGCGGCATTGCCAAGTCCACCGACCCGCTTGACGCTTCCATCGAGGTCCAGAAGGCCCTCTACCCCGCGGGCCAGATTGGTGGCAGCAGTGGATGGTGGTACTACAGCAAGAAGGACATTGGAAACGGCATCGACATTAGCCGTGCCACCGATGTCACCTTCTCTTACCGTGTCTTCTTCCCCGACGACTTTGACTGGACCGAGGGCGGCAAGCTTCCCGGACTGTACGGAGGCACGTCCCAGGACACGACCAGCTGCTCTGGCGGAAACCACGACTCGAACTGCTTCTCTGCTCGTATCATGTGGCGCGCCGGAGGTGCTGGCGAGCTCTACAACTACTTCCAGGAGAGGAACAACTACTGCGACGACCCCAACACCGTCTGCGACATCGGTGGCTACGGCGACTCGGTCAAGCGTGGTGCGTTCCACTTCCAGAAGGGCCAGTGGAACACGGTCGCTCAGCGACTGATCCTGAACAGTGTCTCTGGCGGCCAGGCGCAGCGAGACGGCACTCAGGAGCTCTACGTCAACGGCCAGAAGGTCATTACCAACGAGGGCATCATCATGCGCCACTCTGAGAACTCGTACATCTACGGCCTCATGCTCTCGACCTTCTTCGGTGGCAGCTCGGACAAGTACCGCCCGCCAAAGGACGAGCAGGCCTACTTCAAGGACTGGACCGTTGTTGTCAGCAAGGAAAACTAAAGATCACAAAACTGCTGAGCGGTTTGTGGTCGACGGAGAGGCGCAGGCGCCTTCCGATCACTCATGTGTGTCAGCCAACCTGGCGTTGGCAACTGTCTCTCTTCCACCTACCCTAAAACCCTTCAGCGCTATCTTCTACCACCTACTACGCTTACCCACCCTTTGTACAAACAGTCTTCGTCACGTGTTTATAGTGCTTTATGCGTAGTAATTCATGTGAATGTATTAATTCTACTGCTGCTGCTACTTTGAGCCCCTTGTCTCGCTTCTGGAAAATAGGGCAACAGGGTATCGAGATAAGGAGATAAAGTTTAACTACAGGAAAGAACGGCAACTATGAAGCTTGCCACATGGGCCCGATTTCGCAGCAAGCTTTTGAGTGCAAGTACGTACTTGATCCTCGCCCAAGAGTGCGTACTATGACACACCGTGTGCATCACTGTGAGACCGTTCTTTAATTTGGGGACCGAGCAAACGCCCGCCCGCTTATTGAAGCGCGTAGTGCGTATGCAACCGCATGTGACCGTTCTGCGTGTGCACGGGGCCAGCTTTGGGCGCACGACTAGTGCCATGAAGAGCGACCCATGATGATCGGCCTCCAGCGTTCTCAAGACCATCCACAGTCGTGCCTGTCACCAGACTTCCCACGGCCACCGTCTTTACCACACATGAGGAAGGTGTCACTCGTGGTCGTGGTGCCCCGTGACCAACCGATACGCCTTCCCTCCACCCACTGACCCACATACCTCCATCTGCAGCTTCAATCCACGACATGGTTTTGCTCTCTTGGACCGTCCTCTTCACAAATTCCTTGTCACCGCGATAGCCGGCAACTTAGCCGTACTCTCGATAGCGCCTTCACAAATGTCCGGCACTCAACCTTACTGGCCCGCATGGTCCGGTGGTCGGGCGGTCGCTCAAGTCACGGCGTTCTGGTCGGATCGGCTGTGAACGGGCGGCTACAAAATGGTGTGCCCAATCTTAGCGCATATCGTATCACGCAATCCGCACCATCCATCACTGACTCTGGCGCTCACCTCACTCATGCACTCACTTCTACCGCGTAGGTCACCACCAGCTGCGACGGCGCTAGGCAGCGTCGGACTTCGCCCATGCGCTCCCGAGCAAGCTCCAGCGGACATGCCGTCTTATTTTTGGCCATAATCTGTAAAATTCTGGTTCCAACTTCGGCGTGTTCGCCTTATCACTGACCCAGAGTAGCCTGTCTGGCCGATCAAGTGCTCTTGAAATGGATGTTCAATGGATAACTGAGGCCGGCCCTTCGACCGGCGAGCACGAGTTGCGCTCCGCCCGCCGATGATGTGGGAGATAGGCTAAGGTCCGGATGGAGTAGTGTGAAGTTCAACGCAACTGCGTGTGCACTAACAGATTGCGATTGCGAGCTGCAAGTAACGCGATCGCTGGCGCCGGAATGGTCTATAAAATGAGCCACACTGAAGTTCTCACGGCAGCACCCACACGCAGTTGAAGTCGCCTGTGCAGTAATGGCATCGGAGAAGAACGACCGCAAGGAGGAAGACGTCCTCCAGGATGTGCAGGTCCTGTCGCCTGTCGTGGACGATGTCGTCGCCGATGACCATGACTACTCTTCTAAGGACTCTAACCTGGGAGAGAAGGCGACTCCGGTACGGTCCAGGGACGACGACTGGGAGAAGGACGAGAAGTACGATCCGGCCGACGATGACTTCAACGGCCATATCATTCGTACCGGAGCCGACGTTTCCAACTACCTGATGTCCATTCGCGATGATGGCGACCCGAGTTTAACGCTGCGCAGCTTCATTATCGGTTCAATCATGACCGCGTTCTCCTCATCGGTGACGCAGATTTGGGCCGTGAGTACTTCAGCCGGCGTCGAGAGGGAATGTGAACTGACACACAGTTCAAACCAGCGGGCGGCGGCTTCTCCACCAGTTTCATGATCATGATTATCTGGTTCCTCGGACGGGGATGGACTTTCATCCTTCCTCGTGGTGACAAGCTGGAGCGAAAGTGGCGGGACAAGCATGGCGAGGAAGCGCGGCTGCCATGGTGGATCAAGGCTGCCAAATTCCTGAACGACGGCGAGTTTGGACTGAAGGAGCACGCAGTCGCCACGCTGTTTGCATCGTCGTCCTCAAACGGTACTGCGGCCATCAACGTCTTCACGGTGCAAGACCTGTTCTATGATCTCAAGCTGTCGGGCACCACCGTCGCTCTCTCGACGCTCAGCATCAGTCTCTTCGGCTACGGCCTGACGGGGCTCTTGCGTCCGATCACCGTGTGGCACCCAGAGGCTGTGTATTGGAGCAATCTGCCCATTGTCAAGATCTTACAGGGTCTGCACTGGCACAAGGTGCGCGACTCGAAGCCGCTGCGGTACTTCTGGTATGCTCTGGCTTCGATGTCGGTGTATGGTGAGCTTTGATTCTGCTTAGCTGAGCTGACTCTTTTCAGAGGTGTTCCCTCTCTACGTCATCCCCTGGCTCAACAGCGTGTCGATCCCTTGCCTCGCCTCGATGCACGTGAAGGGCAGCCGTGCTCAGGTCCTGACCAATATCTTTGGCGGCTCGCTGTCAAACGAGGGAATGGGACTGCTGAACCTCACCTTTGACTGGAACAGCATCGGCTCTGGCTCACTCGTCATGCCCATGAAGTACCAAGTCAACTGTCTCATAGGCATCCTGATCTGTTACGTCGCCGTCGTCTCTGTCTACTACGGCAATGCCTGGAACTCTCGAAGTCTGCCCTTCATGTCCTCGCTTCTGCGTACGCAGGACGGCAAGCCGTACAAGACATCCAAGGTGTTCGTCAACGGCATCCTCGACCAGTCCAAGCTCGCAGACTACGGCCTTCCCCGCGTGGCCGGCTCGTATCTGTGGGGCATGCTTTGCGGTAACATTGCGATTGGCGCTCTGTTCGCGCACTGCCTCCTGTTCTGGGGACCGGACATTGTTGCTGTCGTCAAGAACCTCCGCAAGGGCAAGTACGATGATAGGCACCACGGCGCCATGTCGAAGTACAAGGAGGCTCCGTGGTACTGGTACGCGGGTATGCTCATTTTCGCGTTCGTCCTCGGCATGATCGTCGTTACGACGCAGGACGTCACACTGAATGCGTGGACGTACGTCGTCGCGCTCATTCTCGGCATCGCTATCGCGCCTCTGGTGAGTTTTGAGAAAATACTCCGTTAACTGACCTACAGAGCACTCTGCTCTTCTCACGTTTCGGCAACGGCATTGCAACGAACACGCTCATGAAGATGGTCGCTGGCGCATGTATGCCCGGCCGCCCTCTTGCGAACCTGTACTTCAGTGCCTGGTCGCACTCGGTCATCTCGCAGAGTCTGAACCTTGCCTCTGACCTGAAGCTGGGCGAATACTGTGAGTTGTGCGTCACCGAGGCCTCAACTAACAACTCGCAGTGAAGATCCCCCCTCGCACCATGTTCATCACGCAAGTGTACGGCACCGTCGGCGGCGCCTTCATCAGCTACGCCGTCATGCGTGCCATTGTCGACAACAAGCGCGACATCCTCTTAGACCCGAACGGAAACTACGCCTGGAGCGGACAGGGCTTCCAGTCGCTCAACAACCAGGCCACAACCTGGGCGCTGAGCAAGTACCTCTACAGCGCGGGCAAGCCGTACTTCCTGATTCCGATGGGGCTCGTGATCGGCTTCGCCATCTGCGTCGTGCACTGGCTCATCAGCCGGCGCGTGAAGAAGATCGGCTCGTGGGACTTTACCGACTTCAACGTGGCTACTATTGCCATGTACAGCGGCTGGATCGGATACCAGGCCACGCAGACTAGCACGATCCTCACTGGCCTCATTGCCGGATTCTTCAGCCAGGGGTGGCTGCGCACACACCGGCCCGTCATCTTTAAGCGATACATGTTCCTCGTCACTGCTGGGTGGGATGGCGCAGCTACACTCGTGCTCTTCATCCTCTCGTTTGCAGTGCTCGGCGCTGGAGGACCGATGATCAACTTCCCCGATTGGTGGGGCAACCCGCAGGAGGGATATCCCGACCATTGTCCCAAGCCGGCCACCTCGTAGGCTGGGACAAAGGGCGATCTCTTTCTCATCTCATCTCTAAGCTTTGATAGTCTCTCTCGTGTCTCTGATAATTTGGGTCGTATTATGCAACTCTGGGTTCTGACATCTGAACAAGCAGCCTATCGTCGGCATGGCTGTATCGCCAACATTGCGAATGCCGTGCATGCCATGCATGCCGAGCGTCTGCATACCGCACCCGTGCCTTATCTTTCGGAAAACTCACCCGCGGCACCGGCGTACGAGCACGGGTGAGCCTAGCCGATAGGTTAGTAGCCGATCACTATCGGCATCCCCCGAGTGTTGCCCACCGAGTACTGCAGTACCCGCCACTATCCTCCCGCAGGCCGCTATCTTGACTTCTTACTCATCCCCTCCTTGTAGACTTCTTACCAGCACAACAGTCAGAGCCGGCATCATGGTACACCCCAACTTCAAGATCAAGGACAGCGCGCTAAACGCGACCAAGGGCTGGATCGGCGATAAAGAGTACGACACAGGCAAGACGTTTGACGTCGAAGATCCAGGCTCTGGGGAAGTCTGGACCTCAGTGGTCGAGATGGGCGGCGCCGACGCCGAGAAGGCCGTCACTGCCGCCGCGGAGGCGTTCCCGAAATGGAGCAACACGAGCGCACGCCAGCGCGCGCGTATCATCCTCGAGCTCGACCGGCTCGTACGCGAGAACAAGGAGGATCTCGCCATGCTCATCACGATGGAGACGGGCAAGGCGCTTGCGGAGGCTCGCGCTGAGGTTGACTACGCTACGACGTACTCTTGGGTCATGGCTGGTGAGGCGGAACGTATCCAGGGCGATACGATTAAGGCCAACGATAATCCCAGCCTCAGGTTCTTTACGCAGAGGGTGCCTGTTGGGCCTGTTGCGCTGCTTTGTCCGTGAGTTTACTGTCTGACGTCGTTGGTTCCTTCTCGGAGGGTCTGTTCAACTTGGACTGGGAGGTGGGGCTTGCACTTTGGGACCATGGAGCGCCAGAACGATGATCTGAGGACTGCCTGTGGCTCTTCAGCTGGTGTCTGCCCTGCTCAGCACGGGCATATCTGTCTGAAGTCTGCACCATGACGGGCAGTTGTGAACCCTCATCACTCGAGCTCCGCTGACGCCAGGTGGAACTTCCCCGTCGTCATCGCTCTCCGCAAGATCGCCACTGCGCTCGCGGCCGGCTGCACGATGGTCATCAAGCCGTCTCCCGAGACGCCCGTCTCGACTCTGGCGCTGGCGATCCTGGCCAAGCGGGCCGGCGTCCCCTCCGGCGTCATCAACGTCGTCACCGCCTCGAACGCGACCACGCCCGAGGTCGGCAAGACGCTGTGCACCGACAAGCGGATCAAGAAGGTGTCCTTCACCGGCTCGACAGGAGTGGGCAAGCTCCTCATGGGCCAAGCCGCGAGCACGCTGAAGAAGCTCACGCTCGAGCTCGGTGGCAACGGCGGCTGGGTCGTCTTCTCTGACGCGGACCTGAATGCTGCGGCCGACGCGCTGCTAGCAAACAAGCTGCGCCACGCAGGCCAAGTGTGCGTGTGCGCGAACCGCGTCTTCGTGCAGAAGCCCGTCATTGATCAATTCACAAAGCTCGTGCAGGAGAAGATGTCGAAGCTGAAGTGGGGCCACGGCCTCGACGAGGGCGTCACGAACGGCGCGGTCACGGTCGACCGCGGCGCCGCGCGCGCCGAGGAGTTGGTCGCCGATGCGAAGCAGCACGGCGCCAAGATCCTGACAGGCGGAAAGCGGTTCGGGAAGGGTTTCCACTTCGAGCCGACGCTTATCGTTGGCGCGCCACAGGAGAGCAGGGTTTACAGGGAGGAGATGTTTGCGCCCATCGTGTCCATCTACCCGTTCGAGAGCGAGGACGAGGTCATCGACCTCTGTAACGATACCGACATGGGACTCACGAATTACGTCTGGACACAGAACATCTCCCGCGCTTGGAGGGCTTATGAGAGGCTCCAGAGCGGCACGGTTGCTATCAACACGGCCAACGCTAATACCGCCGAGAGCCCTTTCGGTGGCATTCGCGAGAGCGGCATTGGCAAGGAAGGCGGATTCGGGTACGGCGTCAACGAGTTTACCGTCGTCAAGACGGCCGCGCTCACTGTTGACCAGTAGATGGAGGACAGCGCTCGGGTGGGAGGCTGATCAGCGGGTCCGCCATGATAGGGCGGCGTCGCAGTCGCAGGTAGTAGGCGATATACATTCATCAAAATGAAGTTTCTGAAGCTTTGCAGCAGGACGAACACATGACCTGATTAGCGATGCAGAGGGCGTTGCAGCGTCCGTGAACCTAACCGTACTTGGCGAACAAGTAGTGGCGAGGAAGACACGTAGAGCAGAGTAGTGAAGACGCGAGGAAGGTAAGGAACGTATCGGAACGCTGATGGGGCGCCGGATCGCTGTGGCGATCACTACTGACTCAACTGCACTCTGTTAGCCTTCCTCGCGGTCAGGTCTACGAGTCTTCCTTTCTATCCTCCAACATCACCGCTATCGCCCTCACTGTACGTCGTTATATCAGCATATGGTACGACGAGCGAGTCCCGGCGGCGCACTTGCCTGCTTCGACGCGAAGCAGATGCCCCTTCGGAGCAGGACGTGCTACCGAGCTTCAGCTTCGCAGAGCACAGGCATCATTGCCACTCGTGGAAGATGCCCTACAATGCCAAGGTGAGCAGAACTTCAGAGCCTGGCGCGCGTGACGACCTCGGGAGACAAGGGATGAGCTATCAATGGTCAATGGGGAGTCGCGGTTCTTTACTGCAAGTCAGTTTTGGTTACGACATCTCTGGTGTGGTGGCTAACATTCCAGCCAAGTGTACCTTCCAAGAAAGCGAAGATCTAGCGACCTGTGCCTCTGTACCTCTGTCGAGAGGCATATCGGAGGTTTCGAGGTAAGTTGGCATCATAAGACTCTCCGGCCGCCCCTCGCCCAAGCAATGAGCGTGCCTTCTGATTGAATGCGCGTCGTCCCGGGCGACCGATCAGTATTGTTGTGAGAGAAAGGCTCTCGCTGAGCTCTCATGCTGCCTGGGCGATGTGTCCCAACCAACCTTGGACCTGCTGACCCGATTAGGCTTCAAATTCCAGCGACGACGTCCCAGTAACGACGTTGAGATCTCTTCAAGCTTCAGGCACTTGTAAGCAACGTCAAGGAAAGGCCAAAGGAAAGTCCGACGTCGGAAACATCCTCAGATGTTCAGTGAGGAGCGATGTCGGAGTTCTGTCAGTGTCCGAGCAACATCTCAACAGCCTCGGAGTCGGGTACGGACTTGGTGCGGATAGCAGCTTGCAGGGTCGCCGTTCCGCTCCTAGTGCACCCCTGGCACCGCGCCGGATGACTTACGGGCGCCGGCGCTACTTGCAAGGTTTGACCACCGTCATGACCGATCGAAATAGCACGGCGCCTGTGAAAGCGTGAGCGGCTACCCTAAGGCCTAAGGCGACCCTCCGCAAATAGACCATGCAGCCGACTCAGCCGACGCCGAGTTTTGGCAACGTCCACGGCTCAAGTCTGGGCACGCCTAATCCAACTTGTGATGGCATCCTGGCACACCGGCACACGAGCGAGCGTCTCGGCCGTGAACGAGGCCGCCGATAGCGCTCGGACACGCGCCGGGCATCGCCCCAGCTCATCCCCTGATGGCGGTGATCCGCTCTGCTTGCGACTCTGTCCGCCCATACATGCCGTGCGTCATATCCCGAATCCTCGACAGTGCACTGCATTACGATCTGTGGACCGGCGCACCCTTATCGCATGCTTTCACGTGTGCAAGGAAGTCACCGCTCGTAAACACAAGCCGTGACCGCCTCGTAAACAAGCATGCGATCGGAGCGTCCATCTCCTCCAGCCGCCAGCGACTAGCCGACTGAGAGGATCGCCGAGACAGCATGTCGCACCTCGCAGGCCTGGAATGTCCTCTGCTGCGCATGGTGACTGCACCGTGCAGACACTCAAAGGCGCTGAGCCCCCCATGTCGATTGTTCGAACGGCATGGCTTGCATTGAGGCGTATTGAATGCTTCGCGCAGAATTCAAGCACGAGTTCAGGATCAAAATGCAGAGCGCTCGTTAGGCAAGCTGCAATCGTCAGTGGAGCGACTCAGGAGCTACATGATCCTAAGTTGTATCCTGGCCTAGCTAAGGTTTCGGAGGCCTGGTTTTGGCAGGGCGAGAGGCTTCAGTGCTGCCCCTTGCTTGCTCGCACGCTCGTGTACGCCCACAAAGTCGAGGTCGTAAAGCACGCCGGCGCCGCTTTTGACACTCAAGCCTCTCCTGATCCTCCGCATTTAGTCACCGCAGGCTAATATTGACGTCAGGATCCGGCCACACCCAGCAGGTGAGAATGAATGCGCGCTAGTGTGGTAGCATGCCACCCAACGACGCCAAGCCGAACGCGCTACGGCGGTAAAAGGTAGGCGTGCTCCGCGGGCAACGGCATGGAGATATGATGGGCCAATTGGGCTGTCTCGGACATGGCCCGGCACAGTATGCCCAAAAACTTGGGTTTGCACGGGTCTGCAGAGTACTCGGAAGACCAAGAAACAGCCAGTGTGATGCAATGTGCGGCGCGACTCTCCTTACCTCAAGACACCCGCAGGGATGAGGACAGCAGGACCTCTGCGAGTTTTGTCAATGACCTTGGCTCTGACCAGGGCACAGTACGGCCGCACAAACTCAGCGGCAGCGCAACCATTTCCTTGGTAAGTCGTAGGCTGGGTCGTGGTCAGAGAGGGCCATGTCAGTCTCTGCTCTCATGCCCCAATCAAGACCCACTGAGAGGCAAGAAAGCCGGTGCGCGAAGCCGAGCGGAACCATTCACTGTTCAGGGGATCCCGAGTGCCTGAGAGCAATCCTGCACCAGCGCGTTGTGACCCTAGTCAAACCCTGGCCATCTTGGGCTCTCCTGCACAGCCCTCACGAAAATCCGGCCCCTGTCCTGACGTTCACCCCTCTCCGGCCTCTCCCTTGGCTAAGCTCGCGATGGTCTCCTAGCCTTGCACTCGGCTTGGCTTGTTAATGTTCAGTGGCCAGCGATGTCATCTCCGTCGTCGCTGCGAGCTCCGCGGCTCGCGAGGTCGTGTTGCTTGGCTCGGACTCGCCGGCCAAGAGTTCGGAGCAAGGCATGCGCAGTGCCGAGAGTGCCTCTGGCGCTGCTCACGCGATGAAAGTATCGTGGGAGTTTTGACACTCCAGGGCAGCGTTCCTCTCACGCTGACCACGCTCGTCAGCCAAGTCATGACATGATACTCAAGGGACACATTCGTCAGAGCCTTCCGATGCCTATGAAAGAGCTGAAGGTTCATGCACTGGGCGGCACATGCGGATGATGGAGACAGCAATTTGCAGACAGCGAGCATGTACGTCGTCCCGCTCGGTGCCGTGAGACGAGAGTCGGCCAAACCGACAGACGACGGTGTCTGGCTCGATACATGTATATAGAGACCTCAGCCGTTCTTAATTTCCTTGACGACACACCTCAAAGCTCTGTGTGACGACAGACCACACTCCAGATCAACAACGTCAACTCGATACACAAACACAACTCGGCGCGACGCGACCTGTCACCTTTAGACGTATCTCAATACATCCAGGAGTGTCAGGACTAACGACCACGACGCCGCCGCCACACCACGGGCACTCAAGCCTGTTTTGAGCATTCGAGCCACCTCCGCCTATCGAAAGCAGCCCTGCGCTCGATCCTCTTTCTACGAATCGACTGTCCGGCCTGTCCGACAGCCTGAAAGAGGTAAAACAACAAACACCTAGAACCCTTCGAGGTTTACAGTTGAGGGGGTCGCAAGTCTAGGCCGGAGCGGTTGTCTCCATCCGTCGCCACCAAACCCCTTCGGATTGGATTTCTTCCTCTGCTAACCTGCACGCCCAGCCCGATCTAAGGAATCTCACCTCTTTAGCGTTCGTCTTGGCATCTACGACGGCCCGTGATCGTCATCTGCTGACCTACAACATTGCAGCTGAGTGCTCCTTGTCTGCACGCCCACGGAAGATCCTCCACACGGGCCCGAGCTCTCCAAGGTGAGTTAGTCACATGCTGCGGTCGTTGTGATTGTTGTGCATGAGTGAACATGGAGCGTCCGAGCACGCACGGTCCTTGCCGGCCACCCGCCCACGGCTTGGTGTTGAGACCGGATAGTGAGGCGGGCGCAGGAAGGATCCGGAAGTGAAGCTGAGAGGGGAGGTATGCAGGCGAGGCTTGGGAGCGACCACGCTCAGGCGAATTGTGGGGTCCAGGTCATACGGACAACCTAGCTTGGTTCCTCCTTTCAGTTTGTGTTGTGGACGTCGTAAGCAAAACGAGGAAGCGCGCACGCCAAGTCTTGTCGTCGTTGGTGATCAAGCAAGTTCACTTCTCTGATGGGTCTCTTGTGGTCTCTTGCGGTCCCTAACCCGCTTCAATGGCTCAATGAGTGCCCTGTCACACCGAAGGCGACCTGGCTGGCGCGCTCGTCTCCGGTCTCTGTACCTCTGTCCACTCGCCAAGGATGACTGCATACGTGCACAGCCGCGGTGCCACCGTACGGTGCACAGCGCGCATACGCACCAACCGGCCTGAGTGAGGCACACATAGGCACGCGGCCTAACCCTGAGCCAGTGGCATCCCTGCCGGTCCTGGCAGTGCCCCCTCACGCCCTAGCAGTGCACTACTCCTAGTTTGCGACTTCCTGATGTCCCCGGTCAGCCCAGCGGACCACCCCGTCCACGCACTTCTGCTGGCTCGCTCGCTCGGCGCACCAGCCAGCGGCAGCGTTTGGTGTTCTGCTTCCTTGGCCCCCCCTCCTCCCCCTTCACGCATACTTGTTGGACACATCTCCACTCTCTTTCTCTCATCCTCCTCGACCCCTCCCCCTCCGACAACATCGTCTCCCTCTTCTTTGGTCGGAGGTCAGCTGACCACCGACGACTCAGCGAGTCTTGACATTCGTTTCTTCCCCTCCCGTTTATAATAGCGATCACCCCTCGCACGCGCCTGCCTAGCAGTGCACAAATCCGGCTCTCCAGTCTCGTGCGCCGGAACACCCGAACGGTCCCAGCGCGACCTTACAACTAAGGAGTAGTCACCGCCGCTCGTTCTGTCCGAAACGCACCGAGCGTCAGACGTGTCAGTGCATCCCGTACGTCTATTTCTGTCTCCTGCCCCCGTGTTGGCTCGCGTAATCGACCAGCAGCAGAGGCTGAAAGCTGTCGATCCTGCTCTGCGATCACATCGAAACTTTCTTCGCGGTCGCCGTATGCCTTCTGGTTACTGACACGCGCCATACAGTCCACGAAACTGTCATCTTACGCATCGCTAGGGCTCTTCGACTTCTCATCTTTTTCTATTCAACGCCCACTATGCGCGCTTTCGCCCTGAGCGCAGTTGCCGCTACGGCGCTTCTTGCGTCCACCGCCTCGGCCATGCCTGCCCTCGAGCCGGAGTACCAGGAGCTCATCAAGCGCGCCACCACTCAGGACGCCAATGCCGCTGCCGACAAGGCCTTCGACTTCATCGTTGTCGGAGGTGGTGTCGCTGGTCTCACCGTTGCGAGCCGCCTTACCGAGTGGACCAATGTCACCGTGCTTGTCCTTGAGGCTGGTGGTACCGGCGACGAAAACTCGGACATCCAAGAGCGTGTCGAGGTTCCCGGAAAGTCGTACATCAAGTCGCTCACCGGCACCAACTACGACTGGAAGTACAAGACTGTCCAGCAGACCAAGTCCGGCAACCAGGTCAAGGGTTGGCCTCGTGGAAAGATCCTCGGCGGTTCCGGTGCCGTCAACGGTCTTTTCTGGTGCCGTGGCGACAAGGAGGAGTACGATGCCTGGGGATCGCTCAACCCCGGCACCAACGAGACTTGGAACTGGAACGAGGTCAACAAGTACATCATGAAGGCCGAGAACTTCAAGGAGCCCCCCGCCGAGATGGTCAACCAGATGAGCCTCAAGTACGACGCCGGTGCCCACGGCTCTGGCGGCCCCATCCCTGTCGGCTACTCGCAGTACATCTACCCCGTCACCAGCAACTGGATCCCCGCTTGGACTGAGCTCGGCTTCCAGGCCATGGACCTTGCCGCCGGTTCCACCCGCGGTGTCATGCTCACGCCCTCGACCCTCGACCGCGACACCCAGGCACGTTGCGACTCCAAGTGCGGCTACCTGACGCCCCACGAGGACCGCAGCAATCTCGTCGTGCTCACCGGCCAGCAAGTCACCAAGATCGTCTTCAACGGTACCAATGACGCTGACGGCAATCCCATTGCCTCTGGTGTGACCTTCTCCGCCGGCCCCGGTCAGCAGGTCTACTCTGCGCAGGCTAAGAAGGAGGTCATCCTCAGCGGCGGCACTGTCGGCTCGGCCCAGATTCTTCAGCTCTCCGGTATTGGTCCTGCCAATGTTCTCAAGGGTGTCGGTATTCCTGTCGTGAAGGACTTGCCCGTTGGCTACAACCTCCAGGACCATGTGTCCAACACGATGAACTTCAACACTCAGCCCATCGACACGTGGTACACCCTCGCCAACGACCAGGCCCTGCAGGCTTCGGAGCTGCAGAAGTGGAAGGACAGCGCCACTGGTCTCTGGACCTACGTCAACGAGGCCGTCGGTTACATCTCGGGCAGCGATCTCTACGGCTCCGGCGCAGCGGCCGCGGCCGACGTCGACATCAACAGCATGTTGGCTACTCTCGATGCCGACCTCAGCCTTCCCCAGAATGTCAAGAACGGTATCCAGGCCCAGCTCCAGCTCCAGAAGCAGTGGCTGTCGTCCAACGTTGGCCAGTTCGAGATCATTCTTCACCTTTGGGGCAACGGCCCGAACAACATCGGCATCCAGGTCGCGCTTCAGCACCCCTTCTCTCGTGGCACCCTGTTCATTACTTCGGACTCCCCTTGGGACTCGCCCGCCATCAACCCGAACTACTTCGGAATCGACAAGGATGCCGAGCTGGGTGCGCGTGCGCAGGAGTGGGTCCGCAAGCTGGTCACCACCAACACCTGGAAGAAGATTATCACCGGCGAGTCTCCTCGTGGCGGCAACGGCCCCACCGACGACCAGGGCTGGTACGCCTACAACGGCAAGACCGAGTACCACCCTCTCGGTACTTGTTCCATGCTTCCCGAGGATCAGGGCGGTGTCGTCGACACGTCCCTCAAGGTCCACGGCATTAGCAACGTCCGTGTCATCGACGCGTCGATCATGCCGATTCAAGTCTCGGCGCACCTCATGGCGTCCACTTACGGTATCGCCGAGAAGGGAGCCGACATCATCAAGGCTAAGTATGTTTACGTCCCCCCTCCACCCCCTCCTCCCACGTCTACGTCGTCAGGAGTCAAGACCACTGCTGCTATCTCGTCCGAGACGCAAGCCGGTCCTGCTACTACTGCGCAGATTGAGGAAGCGACGGACTCGGCTATCAAGAATGCAGCCGCGGAAGGCAACGCGAAGGCTGCTGCAAGCGGAGAAATGTCTTTGGGAACGAAAATCGGAATCGGAGTCGGAGTTGGATGCGGTGTCCTTGCTCTTCTCGCGGCGATCCTGTTCGTCGTCGGCGCTGCCAAGAAGAACAAGAGGAGGGAGGCCAGTGAGAAGGGGTGGTACGCTGGTCCGTCAGCGGACGGCGGTGCGTGGGACGCCGGCGCGGCTTACAGCGAGCAGGAGGGCTACCCGATGGCGCCCCCGCGCCAGCGGCCGTTCTCTTCCGCTGCCGCGTCGGTCAGCACCATGGCGACCGCCGACCTGTACTACCCTACTCCTGGTTCGCCTTCTGGCCACGGTGACGGCTACTCTATGGGCGACTACTCTCGAGGAGGCGCCCAGTCACCATACCGCGACTTTATAGATGACGTGCCCCCGCGGCCGTTAACCCCCGGAACACCAGGATCCCCTGGATCATTCACAGCACAGGGGTCTCCTATGCCCTCACCACCACAGTGGGGAGCTCAGACTTACACCCCAGTTACGCCTCGGTAAAAGAACCCTCTAAGTGTCCTACGAAGCGCAGCCGCCGCCGCGCTGGTGCCGAGGGGGGCGACAAGACCAAGGTCGAGAAGCGCGACAGCGGTCTCCACCGCATGCCCCGCAGCTACAAGCGTGACGAGTAAAGCCAGGGGTTAGACTGTTCAAAGTCTGCTCCAGCGGCATTTTGCTCCTCTCCGCTCGGGTGATCTCGCTTTCCTTGCTGGTCTTGTCAGCCCCGCCCGACGCCAGAGCAGGCAACGCCGCGCTCGTAGTACGACGCTCTATACCCCCCCACATTTCTTTTGCAAAGACAATGATCCAGAACAGTTCTCTCAGCACAGCGCTCAGCGCACATCTGCATGAACCCCATCCCCCTTTATCTTAATGCTCATCATATGCACAGTATCACGCACTCGATGATGGCAATCGGCGATCTGAGCGGGGTGCACGTACTGATTTACGAGATCTGAGAGAAGAGGTCTTAAGGCACCAGCGAGGACTGCGAATCGTCGGTCCACCGTGGGGATCCAGAAGCTTCATGGGTCGACACCACAGTCGCTCACGAAGCAACACCCACACCACAATGACGCTGAAACGCGAAACTGTCGACATGTGCAGCGAGGCCATTTGGATGCCCAGCAGCATGACAGCAAGAGGGGAAGGGTACACCAAGCAAGTCCAGGGTCATCGAAATCGCAGACTAAGGCTGGGCTTGATCCTTCCCTGTCGCTGAGACTTGCGTGTCTCACAACAGATCTCACATCCACGAAGCCATGAGAACATCACGCCTCGTCGTTGCATCCGATCGCTGTTCGAGAAGCATCGCCCCTCGGGTCAGCCGGACCGGGTGCCCACTCAACATCCCTTCACAGTGCATCGATCGACACCGTTTTGGTACAAGCGAGCACTCGGAGCGGCTTTGAATACTTTGCGGCAGGCATTGACGCTTGACAGATCGGAAAAGCGTGATGGATAGCTGCGCAGTAGACGGTTTCAGCGCCAGGAAGTCACGGAGGATGGCGGATGAGCTTGGACTGCATGGGCAGCGTGGACTGCACGATGGTGAGTCTTTGACGGTGAGCGTGAGGACCTAGATCCTGCGAACGTGACTAAGGAGAGGCGCAATGGACCGTGGGGATGTGGTGAATGGCGCAGTTGACGTCGTTTCGCCTCAGCACGGATCACACACCTCGCACAGCACACAAAAGAAGCATGCCTGAGTAACTACGCCCCCGCCCCCGTCGCCCGCCGTACCTCGGACTCCCAGGAGCATGCAACGTCGATGTCAAGATTCCCGTCCGCTCTGATGAGCGCCGCTGGGTCCGAGCGTAAGTGGGTTACTTGCGGGCGGGCGGCAAACCTGCTCGACGGAGATCGACTCACTGTCGACCGACTGTGCGCCTTCTCAATTTCGCTCTGCTTGCATGCTAACATGCTATCAGCCACTTTGCCTTCCCCTCCTGCTTTGCGCCCTCTTCCCACTCTTGCTAATTTCCTGATCTCCACTGATGTCCCATATCTGCAATCGACTGTGCCGCACATTGCTGCGCGTGACCAGAAGCCCCGCGCTGCTATTGTGACAGCTCTTCTCCTCAGCCTGCACGCGTCACAAACCAGATTGGTGCATGGAAGGTCATATATCGGTTGGATCCTCCATCTCTCGCCCACTCTAGACCGTCTCCAGCCCTCCAGCTGACCTGCTCGCCTCCCACCGTCTTCGTCATCTCTGCGCCGATACCACGCGGCATCTGACACACACACACGACAAAGACCTGGTCTTCAAGTCCTCATTGTCGGTCCGACTTCTTCCATCCTTCCTCCCTCGCATCCCGTCCCTATCCGGCCGTCGGCTTCCACCAGAAGAACACGCCTCCGGCCCGCACAGCGCCTACAAGCACCCTCCACGCCAGGCATCCGTCCACCGCCGGTGTACCCTCGCCTCTCCGGTTCTCCGCTCTCCGCCGGTCGCTCCGCACAGGCACGCAAGCAGAAATACGGATCTCGGAAAGTCATATCTCGCTGCCTCGCCGCGCCTGGCGTGCGAAACTTCACAACCGCACACTCCACCATCCCCCAACCATGACGACAACTATCACCACACGCACCGCCGAAGAGTACGCACGCACGCGCACATCACTACGCAGGGGTCTATCGGTGACAAGGGCGAAGACCACAACCTCCAAGCCGCTGCCCAAGCCGCCCATACCGATACCCATACCGGAAACAGGAGCGAGGAAGAAGGACAGACCTGGGACGCAGCCAATAGAGGTCATCTTCGAGGGTCAAGGAGGAGATGCAGAGCTGGCGCCGAGGCTGGTCTCCGCAAGCGAGACGCCGACGTCTTCTCCCGGCCCGGTGACACCCTCAACGCCTCTCGTTGAGACGATCTCTCCGAAGAATAGTCGCTCATCATTGCGCCCTCCATCAACTCAGCACTCAGCCAGAGATACGGGGCAGAATCTGCACCATGGCTACACGAGGTCTTTGGAGCTCAATGCCAACCACGGATCCCCGAAGACAGCGGCGTCAGATAGTCGCAATCTCGGGTCTCGTTCAGATCCTGCTCTCAAGCACAGCGCCGCCGATTTCCTTGATCGATCTGCACAGGACCCGATACGAGACTTGAAGAGTCTGCAGAGATATGGGGTGCGCTTCGTTCAACCAACCGACGATATGCGCGGCACACAAGTACTTGCGCAGGACGCCATGTTTGCCGCCGAAGTCGAGTTTCTCAGCAAGGTGAGTAGTTCTTTATCAACCGCTGCTTGCTGCACGGGCTTGGTGACATGGATCACGTTGGACCTTATCGATTCGTCCGGCGGCAGCTCCTGCCTTGTCGCTACCAGGTGGACTTCGACGATCGTGTGATTTGCTGCGGTGAGGGTCGCAGCCGGATAGACGACAGGTGCGAGCCGGATGTGCAGTGTCTGTCACTTTACAGAGGGGTCGAGAACAATGCGTCCAGATTGCAAGGTGTCAGATCCATCTAGTGACATTTCTGCGCCACCGTAACTGGCCGCTGTGAATGTGCAATTATCCCGGATATAGAGGACTTGCGCACAGACAAGGACAAGGTCTCTGCACTGGCATGTCTTGCAGATGAGCCACAGTCATTTCGTTTGTCGATGCCTGTTCACCAATCTTGTGCGTGCGCACAAGGGCTGAGCCGCGGAGTCTCTTCAGTCCGCGCCGCTGCACAGATCACCTCTTCTTATGCCGGTTGTCCTCCGAGCTCATTCAATGTTAATCTCCCCCAACCCCCTTGTTATATGCAAATCTGAGTTTACTGACAGCCAGCCATGGTCCGATCTCAAGACGGGATCTGGCACCCAAAGCCGAATCCTCGCCCACGCATACCAATTGAGGTGCGACTTGGAGGACTATTACATCCGTCGGGTCCCCAACACGACACACAAGCTCGTGTTTGCCTTTCTTCAGGACCTAGCCCCGCCCTGCGCCGTGTGAGTCATACATATGGCGACATGCTCCGGCAGTCTGCCCTCAACTCGGTGCTGACCTAAGTGCTGAGAAGGTCAAGCTCTCACCCGACGAGAAGCGAGGACAGAAAGCATACCACATCGGCCTGCTCAATGAGGAGGTCATGGTCTTTGGCGACAGCCTCCCCTTAGCGGTACTACTGTCTGAAGCGGATGTTCCGGAGGTTGCATTCGGTGAGCTTTGGTGTCCGACCGGTAGCTGATGTCAGATCGACGAAGCAACTGTCAACTCCCGTTTCTCTTCGTTGAGGTGGGACAGGGTATTGGTACGACAGAAGAAGCATGCGTGCGGCTGGCCCAGCGCATGCTTTCGGGGCTGGCTACATATGCTGGCCTGTACGCCGGAGCACATGCCCGGGCCGGTTACCAGCAAGAGCGTCTGTACCGGCGCGATGTGGCGCAGACAACATATGGGCTACTCGTGCTTGGAGGATTGAGATGGAGCGTATGGGCTCTGGCTGAGGATGACGACGATGGCTACGTGAGTCCTTCAAACCCGAGCGGACTGACCAGGCAGACCCTCGTCAAGTTATGGGAGACCAACAATGTGACCAAGCCCGAGCAAATGGCTCGTGTCGTCTCCATTCTTCGTCACATCAGTTGGCAAGCGCGGCCGCGTCGCAACCTGGTCGTTCAGTGGCTTGAGGGCATCTACGGACATAGTATGCCAACACCGGCTGGAAAGACGCCCCCTCCTCCCGAGGGAGATCTTCCTGCCCTCATGACGCCACTGCCGCCATCTCCGCCCTCAGTGCTGCAAGACATTCCGGCGGAAGATCCGTTGCTGCGATCGAGACCTCCCTCTCCGTCTTCCTTTTCCATGCCTTTTCGTCCTGCGGATGTCCTCGATCCTCTCCGTGATAACTCGCTGGCTCGTAAGACCGAAGCACCTCCCCTTGGCCCGCGCCGGCACTCAGATGGACTCTTGCCCCTGCTCCCGAACATGTACTCTGGCCCTCCCTCGGCGCCGTCGGCATACTATCCACCCGCTCATTACGCGTTAGGGCCACGCCCGGTTGCTCCAGTAAGCACAGGCTACAGCGGACGCAGCGTACACGCAATGCTGCCCCCGCCGATGATGCCAGCAATGGCACTCGCAACTCCACCGAGTCCAAACCTCCGCGCTTTCCCACTGTACGGTCCCTCGGCGGGATCAATGCGGACCGCTAATCTTGCGCGCAACTATACAGGCGGCAGCCTCCGGCAAACAGCATACTACGATGAGCCCCTAGAGCGTCAGGCCCGATCCCGCGAGAACTCGCAGAAAGGAAGGTCACGGACGATAAGTCAGCCTCGCCCACGCGAGGTGCGTGAGAAATCCATGCGGCCTATGTCATTCTTCGACAAGTCGTTGGATCGCCAAGCCCGACCGAGGGAGCGTTTCCAACGAGACAAACCGCGCATTGGGACTCAAACTCCGGGACGCGATCTGCGACAGAAGCTACAACAGCCGAAACACCGAAGAAGTGCCAGTGCAGGCGCGGTACTGAATCCGGATCCGGCGAGGAAAGGCCGTCGAGACTCACCGCCTATGGTAGGCAAGAAAGCAACACCCGCGCCATCGCCCAATATCATCAGCAAAGGTTGGAAAATGTTCACTCGTAAATGAGCGTAGCTCGAAGGACAATGAGGAGTGTAATTCGTGAAAGAGCTGGCTCAGCACTCTAATAGACATATGCCCATGTTAATAATGTAATTTGTACAATGCTGCGTGAGCACGAGGTGCGAAGAAACGCTGTGTCTTCAATGGTCAGAATGCCACAACCACGCGGCGGGTTGGATCTCGGTTCCCTGACAGTTCATTTGGTTCCGCACCACGCAGTCGGGGTAAGGAGCCTAAAAGGGTCAGGAACCGGACAGCGGATGCCAGCGGATAGGTGCCCTTCGCGGAGAAGGCCAATTGAGATCGTCATCAATAGCATCAGTCGCCTGTTCTGTCGTTCGTCTATCGCTTTCATCGCCATCGATCTCTGAACAACACTTCCTTGCATCTCCTCTCTCTCGCTCGAGAATCTTCCCCCTAACTCTCCACCACCCGTTCCATTCAAAGGTCTCGTTCTTCGCTTCCCCGCTTTTCGTTTCCCTTTGTGCCGTCTTCCCTCCCATCTCGTGTCGTCTCCTCACGTTCCATTGCCGGTCTTTCCCGTCACCAATCGGTTCCTCTCTCGTCAGCGTGCTCTGAAGAAAGCATTTGAGTCGCATCGCGTGCGCGACTAGATCCAGGCAGAACGAGCAGGTATGGGTTTGCCACCGAAACCGGGAGGGCAACCTCCGCTTCCTGCTGGGCCGGCGCCGAACTACGGCGGCGGGCAGGACCCGCAGGCCGCGCATGCTGCGGCATGGGCTGCTTACTACCAGGTGAGTCCTCTAGTCTTGGCCTGGCGAGACAAACTGACAGTCCAGGCGCAAGGATACAATACGGCGGGGTACAATGCTGGCGCTGCCCAGCCGAACGCCGCCGGGGCAGGGACGCCGCCGAACCCGTATGCCAACTACGGCTACGGGGCCGGGGCGAGCCATGCGCAGAACCCGAGCTATAACGCTGGCGCGGGATACCAGCAGCCGTACTCTGGCCAGCAGCAGGGTCAGAACTATCGCCCCCCTCCTCCCCAGCAGCAGCAGGGCTACAACAACTACAACCAAGCGAACCAGCAAGGTTACAATAACTATCAGGGTGGGCCCGGCGGACAGGGCTACAACAACTACAACAACGGCCAGGCGGCCGGCTACACGCCGCAACCGAACCAGCCGTACTTCCCCCAACAGGCGCAATCGGGCTCCTACATGTCAGGTGGAGGCTCCGGTGGCGGAGGAGGTGGAGGAGGTGGTGGTGGTGGAGGCGGTGGCCGTGGTGGTCGACAGGACAGGCCGTACCAGCCGCAGTCGCGCAATGTGTCGGGCGCGTCGAATCCGCCCCGACCACCTAGCGCGGGCTTCCCGCCGGCGAAGCGACCGCGCTTCGATGGACCCGGAGGCGGCGGCGGTGGTCAGATGGGCTCACCGCAGGGCGGCTCGGGGGGCAACTTACCCCCTCGGCCACCCGGAGGCAGAGGCCCCCAGAACTACTCAGGCATGGCCCGTCCCATGAGTAACGCGCGTGGCGGCGGCCCCATCCCTCGCATCGGTTTCGGTGGTCCTGGTGGGCGTGGCGGCGATAGAGGCGGAGACAGGGGCGGTGGTGGTATGCGCGGCCAGGGAGGTAACATGCGCGGCGGCGGCCCGATGCGCGGTGGCATGCAGCGCCAGGGCCAGCGAAGAGACAACTTCCGCCAGCCCGGGCCGCACACCCAGGGCCAGGGGAAGCGTGTCGACCAGAGCCCCCGCATGGACCGCAAGCGCAAGGAGAAGACAGAGGCGAAGACCACCATGACTGACTTCCGCATCGTCGGAATCGAGGTCAAGTCGCTCGACTGGTCCTGGGGTCTCATCGGGGAGCACGTCTTCGAGGAGGACAAGGAGGACAAGGACAAGCATGGCGAGTCCAAGGAGGAAGCCAAGGACGAGCCCGAGGTCAAGGAGGAGAAGGAGGCCGAGGAGAGACAAGGCGACGAGCCTGCGTCAGAAGCCCCGAAGGAGGAGAAGACCGAGGAGAAGCCGGACGTCAAGGAGGAGGAGGCGAAGCCCGAACCTGAGGCTGAGGCCGCCGAACCCACTGTCGGCGCCAAGCGCAAGGCGAAGCCATCGAGCATCGATGGCGACGAGTCTCCGAAAAAGCGCTCGTCGTCTTTCGTCTCGCACAAGGAGTCTGGCGCCCAGGGTGGTGCTGTTTCCTCGCCTGAGTCGAACCAGAACCGCTTCCGCATCTACTTCGAGTCGCCGCCTGAGCTGGATCGTGTCCCTAAGAGCGCACGGCGAAACCCGAACAAGCGCTGGCGTCGTGAGAGCTCGAGTGTCGCGCCGAGTCGCCTCGGCGAGGTCGAGGAGCACGATGAGGAGAATGCCGAGTCCCACGAACAAGGGCAGGGCGAGCAGCCTGAGCAGGCGAAGGCCCAGCCCGAGGGCGCAGACGCCGCCGCTAAGCCAGCCGACGCATCCGCTGAGAGCGCTAAAGAGGGCGAGGCGAAGCCTGAGGAGACCGAAGCAGCTAAGGCTGCTGATGCTGACGTCCAGCCAGAGGGATCCGAGACGAAGGAGAAGGAGTCCGCGTCAGAAGACAAGAAGGAGGACGCCGAGGCCGGCGATGACGCCGGCGACACCACGATGGTGTCCGCGACCGGCGACGGCCCCGAGGACAGCGCGGCTGCCGTCGAGGCCGCGCTGGCCGAGTCGGCGCAGAATGCAGCGAGCGCGTACGGAAATAGGACGAACAAGAGCCGCTCGCGCCGGTGGTCCACCAGTAGTCTTGAGAGCCACCAGAGCGACGCTCACGCTCTGACTGAGGACGCAAACGTGCCTCAGCCTTCGGTAAATCGTGTTTCGGTCTTGTACGAAGAGAGCACGCGCCGCCTCGTGTTCGATGCCAGCGTCGTCAGCAAGATCCGCATCTTCCGCGGCGAGGGCAGAATCGAGGTTGATCTTCTGCCCCAGCCCGCGCAGTCGGCCGAGGCAAAGTCTGACGCCAAGGCGGAAGTGAAGGCTGAGGGCGAGGAGAAGAAGGCTGAGGCCAACGGCGAGGAGAAGAAGGACGAGGCCGCCGAGTCTGAGTCTGCTGACAAGGCGGAGTCCAAGCCCGCACTTGACGACAAGTCCGAGGACCTGCCCAAGGGCGTTCTGGTAAGTTGTTACGCTGTCGCCGCCAATGTCACTCGGGCTGACGTCCAGGTCGAAACGTACGACCCTGCTGAGCAGCGCTTCATCAGCGTCACGCGCGACCGCCTCGCCTCGCTTTCCGACGACGGCTCTCTACCACCTTTGCACCGCGTCTTCCCCGGTCAGGGTGTCACCCTGACAGTCTACTTGAACAAGAAGAAGCCTCTGAGCGAGCCAAAGTGGTGCCGCACGAACCAGGCGGACGAGTGGCTCTGGGAGCAGTTTGGCCGCCGCTCCGAGTCCGGCTGGCGCGGCAAGCTCGAAATCATGGATCCCGATGCGCCGCCCACATTGGCCACGATCCTCGACACCTGGAAGACGTCTTCGTCGAGTGGCACCGCGGCCGACCGTGGGGCCTTCACTGCCTCGCTACTCGCGAACCCGAACGACCTGCTTGAGATTCTCCTACGCCTGACGCGCGGCGAGCGCAACCCCACCGCATCGATCGGTACCGGCCCCACGAGCGCCAACGGTCCTCTGGCGACAGCGATCCGCGCCGACTCACCGTACGCCAGCCACCAAACGCACGTCTCGCTCGCCATCCTCGCGATTTGCCGCCTCACGACGGACTACGCGGCGCAAGTGGGACAGAGCGACGTCCTGAACGAGAAGATTGCGGACATCATCAAGAGCCTGCCGACGCACATGATTCACAAGAGCCTCGATGGGCTGTATAAGGAGTGGCAGAAGGCCGGGAACACTGGTGCTGCCGCCTCGGAGAAGACTGCGTCGTAAGATGCAGAGTTGGGGTCGCAGCACAGTGGTCCCGGCTTGAAGTGAGTGTACCAGATTCCTTACTATACCCCTCCTATCTTTCTACTGGTCTTCCACGAACACTACGGCACCGGCCAGCAGATATGGCACCGGGGGCGGAGTGTGCAGGCGGAGTTGAGAGAGATGATTGGAGAGATGGCGATCGGAGAAGACAGTCGAGCAGACAGATGAAGTCGCAGGCGTGAAGAGATGAGAGACCGCATCTCCGAAGTGTTGAGAGGCGTGAAGACGTATTGCTGGCTATCATAATCCCCTTTTCTACTTTCTACGTGTTGATTCTCCCATGGCTTTCCCTGTCCTCTGGTTCTGTGTGGCCTTGACCGAGTGTCTGAGCGGCAGCAGAGCAATGTGCGCGGATATCGCACAGCAACTGGCTCTCACTCACGCTCACTGTCCCGTTCCCATTCCTTCTGACATTCTGAGGCGTCCCACAGCTTGGGTTGAGATTAAAATCAAGCTCGTACTGGAACTCCGCTTGACTAAGGAACACTCGCGAGTGTGCCCTTCTCTAGCATCAGCTGAACATTTGCGTCAGCCAACCTCGCCGTCTCCCACTCATCTGCCACACACAGCCTGCTTTTTTGCTGCCTTTGACATCTCACACCACCTGACTATTCTACTTGCGTCAGCCAAGGTCAGCCCCGGTACTCCTACTCGCGTTCGGCGCCTGTCCAGACTGCGGCTTGATCCGCGACGGAGCTCTTCAACTCTTGGCGTGTTATTGGTCCGTACGAGTTTGATAACGCTCACTTCTTACTGGTCACCAGACAACGTTAGCTGGTGTGCATATCAGTGCCGGCTATGCTCTATCCGCCCACCATTTCCTCGGCCCAGCTGTACATCAAACCAGTCGGTAAGTTGGGCAGTATGACCCGCAGACGTCGGTGAGTTCCTCTCCAGTCGGATTCTGAGTGCACCTTCGTGTCCTGCGCTTCGCTGCACCCAATCATTCCAATATAGTCTAAACATATGCATTGGTCTAAGTGGAGCACATTACAGGATCGTTTCATTACAGGTTAGAGCGAGCAGCGCCAGCGAACGGGCATCCTCCAAGCGAGGCGATGCCAGTCTTAGCGTCGCGGTTGACGCCGAGGTCGATGAGCTTTCCGAAGGCGGCGGCAAAGTCCTCAAAGAACTTCTTCTGGTCCTTAGCGTAGAGCTCAACGTAGGGGCGGAACTTGTCGTCCTCGACGAGCGCCATGTCAGTGGGCAGCATCATGAGCTCCTTGCCAGCCACAGTCGTCTCGTACTGGAACGGTCCGTCCCACTTCTTCGGCGTCCACTTGCGCGTAGTAAGGAGGCGGAAGTACTGGTTCGAGAAGCGGGTCGGGTTGACGACCCACGGTCCCTCAAAGCCAGAGCGGTCGCGGTGGCATCGGCCAAGGTTGTGCGCTCCGGACAGAGCGACGATTTCCTGGTCGTTGAAACCCATGCGGTAGAAGATGTCGCGGATGTGCTGCGCACCCTGGGCAGCGTCGGGCAGGCGGTCGGCAATGCTGCCGCGGTACTCGGACGCGTGCTTCGCCGACTGGAAGTCGGTGCGCCCAGGCTTCCACGGGATCACGGGGCCGCCCATCGCCTCAATGGCAGTCACACCGGCAAGAGCTGGTTGTTAGCGAGTTTCCAAAAGAGAGGCAGGCACGTGTCGGAGCTAATTCGTGGTGGGAGTGTGCATGTGACCAGATGATCAGCTGATGCGGCAGTGGCAGCCGCCCGCCCTCCGACTACGGAGGCGGAGCGACTATGATCCAAACGAGTGACTTCCGCACTCGTCGGAAAGGGCCGCTGAGCAATGCATAGCAGAATGCAAAGCCAAGGCTTGGTATTCCGATACGATGCGGATGGCGCTCGTCTGGCTGGCAACGGCACCCGGATGCCGGCACACCGGTGGGAGGGAACTCGGCCGGCGGCGATCGCCACCGCGATACCCTCTCGTCCCTATTCCGAAAAAAAGCTAGGCGATGGCCACATCCACCGCCGCCATCGCTACCTGCCACTGCTGCTGCCATTGCCACTGCAGAGGAAGGATGGAGATTGCAAGGAAATCACAGGATACTCACTCCAAAGGTCAGCACGCGAGATCCACGGGTTGGCCTCGGCAATGGGGTCGAGGAACTCGCGAGCAAACTCGAGTCCAGCGTTGGCACCGTCAATCGACTCGGGCTCGAAGCGCATACCAGCGCCGTTGGATCCACCGTTCTTCTCCTTGGCGGAGTAGGTGCCGGAAGCGTGCCAGGCGAGACTGGGGGGTCAGCTTTGGATCGAGATACGCTGTGAAGCTAGAGGCTGAGTGAGGAACGCGGTCGAGCCGCTCGGCGGCGACAGCTTGCTGGTTCTGCGAGTCGCTGTGGCAACTCTCGCAGACACTACTTGAGCAAGGGTCGCCGTCGCTTGGTCTGATACGCTCGCTGCGTTCGCTCGCTGCGCTCGCTTCCTCGCCAGCCTGCTCGCCACTATACTCACCGAACAAGAACGGGGCCGATCGATCCGTCATCGTATCCAGGTCGCTTGAGGATCTTGCGGACCTCGTCACGGATACCGTTGTAATCTCCCTTAGGAACAGCGCTCATTGTGGTGGTAGTCTAGGTGTTGTTTTGGGTTGATGCAAATGAGAAGAAGTCAGATGGTGAGATTGGGATCTCGGTCAAGATGGGTAATCTTTTGTTTCTCTGTGCGCGTGTGCGGATATGGGTGCGGGTGTGCGGGGCAAAGTACAGCATATGCAGTGTACAGTTAAGCGGTTGACCGGACAGGCCGGGCAGGATAAGGGACAGCAAGCAGCAGGCCCTTGTATGCGGGCCCATGGATGATTACTCACTCACTCATAGCCGCCTTTGACGCTGTGCCGCTGAGGTTAGGCCGTGAGCAGACGCCGGTGCGCCATGTACGCCGGGTATGCCGGGCTGCCATCATGTCATCAGCTCATCGACATTCGCCACGCCATACCCTGTCCTGCCATGCCCGGGCATGCGTGAGGGCATGAGGGCGTGCGGGCGTGCGGCCTAGCGGGCTTCGGGAAGCTTGGCGTGCATAGCCGGAAGAGATGCGGCCGAGCGTTCGGATTGCCAGCTTGGCCAGCTTGGCCAGCTTAGTCGGCAGGAGGAGCGCGGGCAGTGAGCCAACCAGTCAACCAATGCGGGATCAAATTTTACCAACGAAAATCCCTATCTGCCCGCTCAGGATTGGGCGAGCGGCCGCCGCCGCACGGTGCTGACCTGATCGCAGCTGATCGGCTTTGCGGCCGGTTGCGCCGTGAGCGACCGTACAGTGGTATGTAGAAGAAGGGCGGAGCCTCGTGGATCCTCCGTGGCTGACCCTGAGACCGAGCCTGGCCCTGTACAGAAGATACCCGGTCATACTCGCATACTCGACTTTTGCCACCGCTATCTCCACGGGCTTCAGGCTCACGGCCTCCGCCGCTTGCTTTAATCAGCACATCACCGGGCACTTGCTTCACCACCCGCCCACGCGCCTGACTTGAGTTTATCGGCTGCCCTGTAGCTTTCTGGAACCACCGGCGCAGTAGCCGGCTAGATCGGGCCATGGCATGTGGAGCCCGCATGCCTCCTAGCTCGACTAGCTCGAGCATGCCTGATCTCATAGCGCAACATTGCCCGGCCAGTGCCGCAGATGCCGCAGAGACCGGAGATAGGAACTGCCATCTCGCCGCTCTTCGAATCAAGGTCACGGCCATTGCCGCCGGCTCGATGCTCCCTGCCCATTGCCCACGCGAGTACAATACATGACATTAGCTAGATGTAAACAAAAGTTACAATGTGGCGTGTGGCGTTGGACAACTCTTTCTCTACGTGACGCTCAGATCGACCATAATCGTAATAATACCAATCACGATCTCCATCCCGCTGTCTCGTCAGTTTGTGACCTCGTGGCAGCTAACTCACATCAGCACAATGACGATGGCTTCCAGGTGCTCGCCGTGCGACGAGTTTACACTCTCCTTCAGCAGCTTCAGCATGTCCTGCAGCACCTGATGATCAGTTATGTTTCTACGTGAAGCTTTCAACTCACATCAACACGCGCGTTCAGCAGGTCTATCCGCTGCCCGATCTCGAGGTATTCTCGGAACGCATTGTACAGCGGTTCCAGATCCGGGAACGTCCTGTTGTCAGATAGAGCCCAATTTGACATCTCAAGGTAATGCGCACCAGAAAAACTCCTGTCTGTCAGCTTCCATCAACTGTGGGGTAGCTCACCGGAGAGTCAAGAATAGAGCCGACGAGGTTGATGTTAATGCGCAGGATGAAGAGATTACCAATTTGCTTCATGATCTCACTGCGCGGCAGCTGGTCGTCAGTTCAAGCTCTCGAGTCCCCAACTTACGCCGATCTTTCCGGTTTCACTGAGCTTCTTCGGGATGTCTTTCGTCTGCTCAATCGTGCCAGTGATGAGCTCCTCGAAGAGCGAGATCTTGACCGACTGCGAGAGCGCATGCGACAGGGCGAGTTTTGTCCTGTCGTCAGTTTGTGCGCACGTACATTCCAACTCACATGTACGACGAGCCTTTGCGGAGGGTGATGACGTCGTTGTAGATGCTGCCGTCAGTTAAGGATCTCACAGAGTCAACTCACCGAGAGTAGTCGGCATAGTAGAAGTTGAGATCTTCCATCTCAATGTCCTCAGCACTGAGGCGCTCAATCTCAAACTTCTTCCTGGTCTGTCAGCTCCGGTGTCGAGACATCTAGCTTACAGGCTGCGGAGGAACTGCTTCTCCTCCTTCTCAGTCATGCCCCAGATCACCACAGTGCCGTACTCGAAGAGGAACACATCGGGCACCCAGTCCTCCTCCTCCCAGTCGTCGTCGTCCGTGTCCGCACCGTTGCCATTCGTGGACGAGTCCTCGCGCCGTCTACCAAGCCCACCAGGGCGCTTCACAACGCCCGGGCGGCGCTTGTACTCATCCGTGCTGCGTGACGAATTTGAGTCGACCTCGACGAGCTGTCCCTCGGGGATCTGCTGCGCCTTCGTCATGGGACTTCGGTGGATGCCGCTCGTCGAAGAGGGAGGGGGGAGGTACTGCGTGTACAGGCACTCGGCCTCGAAGAGGCGGGGGTGCGTTCGATAGCTTGCCGGTCGATTTGCGAGATACGTTTGCAGCGCGGGCAGGTTATATGATCTGGTCGTTAGCTCACCTGGCAGATAGAGTGAGCTCACGCAGCAGTGCAGTACGCTGTCACTCGGGGCAGCTTTGCCTTTTCGGATCGCGTGAGCTTCTGCGCATCTCGACGCGCGGAACCGGCCGGGATCTGCGACAGGGGCGTGTAGAACTGCGAACGTGGTTAGCCGCGTGGTGATGAGCGGAACTCACCTCGACACCCTCACCACCCTCCTCGACGACTTTGATGACCCCCTCCTCGTCCTCCTCGGGGATCGTCGGCTCCTCAGGCTGCGTCGGGAGGACCTTGAGTTCTGCATGTCATGGACCGGCAGCGCAGCGAACGTTTCAGCGTGACGAAAACCAATCCGCACGTGCAAAGTGGTACAAGGTCAGCTCAGTTCTCTGCAGACCGACATCAGTAGCACATACTATTCGTGAGTTTTGATGTTCTGAGAGTCAGCTCGAGACGTCTGTCGCAGAACTCACCTCGTAGGTTGTCGGGGCTCGCGCGGCTTCTGCTGCGGAGTGTAGGCGTGCGCATATGGCAACGGCAGGGTATTTGGAACGGACGGCATGGCTGTACGTGCACGAGAGGGTAGGATGCAGGATGCAAGCTTGTGTTCAGGTCGCAGAGGGGTGTTCGCAGATGAGGTCGGGCAGGCCGAGGATGCTGAGCAGGCGGGGCAAGGTGCTAGAGATGGTGATGGAAGCGGGGCTGGTCAATAACAAACTGGGGTGCTCTGAGGAGAAATCCAGACCTTGCACTCGTAGCGGCATGGCATGCGCAGAGTCACGCACGTCATGCTGCTTCCGGCGGTGTGAGACGGGCGGGGCGGGGCGCGGGGCAGCTGGCACCCAGCACCAAGAGGGGTAGCGCGGTAGGCTGTAGCTTGTAGGGACTTTGATCCCGTCCCGGCCGCCAAGCGTTAGTGATCGGCGGTGGGCGATGCTCGTGGCGTCCCTGGGTGAGTATCATGCACTTTTCGTCTTGAGCTTGTTGAGCTCGCACCGCGTCTAATCGACACTGGTGAAGCAGCATGTGAGGCGTATGTTGCACAACACAGACACTCTCCAAACACCTATGACCTATGCATATGAGGAACTGATACAATATCTAAAGCCGGTGGACGGCCTGTTTTGGGGTGGGTATCTACTTGCGCGCCTGCTCGCCGATGAAGTTGAGGGCAGAGCCGCTGCGCAGCCAGTTGATCTGGTCGGCAGACATGGTGTGCGTCGTGGGGATGGTGAGGGTCTCGCCGTTGGGCTTGGTGACCTTGAGCGAGATCTGGCCCTCACCCTTCTCGAGCAGCTCCTTCAGGCCCTCAGTCTGGACCTTGTCGCCAGCCGAGATCTTGGCGTAGTCGGCCTTGTCGGCGAACCAGAGCGGCAGAATGCCCTGCTTCTTCAGGTTGGTCTCGTGGATACGAGCGAAAGAGCGGGCGACGATGAGGTGGCAGCCGTAGAATCGCGGCTGGAGGGCAGCGTGCTCACGAGCAGAACCCTCACCGTAGTTGTCGTCGACGACGAGCATCCACGGCTCCTGGCGAGCCTTGTACTTCTGCATCACCTTGGGAATCGTGTCCTCGCCATTGGCGTCGCGCGCGACGTTGACCTGACCACCCTCGTCGTTGACAGCAGTCATAAGGGTGTTCTCAGAGATGTTGGAGAGATGTCCCTTGTACTTGAGCCAGGGGCCGGCGGCGGAGATGTGGTCGGTGGTGCACTTGCCGCGGACACGGAGGAGACAGGTGAGCTCAGGAAGCTCGGCAGGGCCGTTGGGGAAGGGGGTGGGGAAGGGCTCGAGGATCTCGAGACGGGTAGAAGTCGGCGAAATCTTGACCTCGGTCTCCGGGGAAGGCTTGGGCGAGGGAGTGGGAGCGTACGAGAGGTCGCCACCGGTGTAGCCCTGGGGAGGGAGACGGTCGCCGGACGGGGGCTGGAACTTGAACGGTCCGTTGGGGGTCTCGATGGTGTCGGTGAGAGGGTTGAAGTGGGCGCTGCCGGCGAAGGCCATGGCAGTGACGATCTCAGGGGAGGTCAGGAACTGGAGGGTCTTCGCGTTGCCGTCGGCGCGGTTGCGGAAGTTGCGGTTGTGCGAGGTGAGGATGATGTTGTCCTCGCCCTGCTTGTCCTCACGCTTCCACTGGCCGATACAGGGACCACAGGCATTGGCAAGAACAGTAGCGCCGATAGACTCCAGCTTGCTCTCAATGCCGTCACGCTCAATGGTAGCGCGGATCATCTCAGATCCGGGGGTGACAAGGAAGGGAACCTTCGAGGTGAGGCCCGCAGCCTTGGCCTGTTCCGCGATCGAGGCGACCTTGGACATGTCCTCGTACGACGAGTTGGTGCACGAACCAATGGACGCAGCGGAGATGACCTCGGGGTACTTGTTCTCCTTGACAAACTCGGAGAACTTGGAAATTGGGGTAGCAAGGTCAGGGGTGAAGGGGCCGTTGAGGTGGGGCTCCAGCTCGGAGAGGTTGATCTCGATGACCTCGTCGTACTCGGCACCCTCGTCAGCGGAGAGGTAGCCAGCCTTGGCGGCGGCGTCGGCAGCCTCGGCGACGGGGGCACGACCGGTAGCCTTCAGGTACTCGCGCATGTTCTCCGAGTAGGGGAAGGTGGAGGTAGTGGCACCAACCTCAGCACCCATGTTGGCGATAGTCGCAAGACCAGTGCACGACTGCGAAGTGACACCAGGGCCGAAGTACTCGAGGATACGGCCAGTACCACCGCGGACGGTAAGCTTGCCGGCGAGGTGCAGGATGAGGTCCTTGGGGGCAGCCCAGCCCTGGAGCTGGCCAGTAAGCTTGACACCGGTGATGAGGGGAGCCTTGAGCTCCCAAGGGGTGTCGGTGAGAGCATCGACAGCGTCAGCACCACCAACACCGATAGCGAGCATGCCGAGACCGCCAGCGTTGGGGGTGTGCGAGTCAGTGCCGAGCATGAGGAGACCGGGCGCGGCGTAGTTCTCGAGCACGATCTGGTGGATGATACCCGATCCGGGCTTCCAGAACTCGATGCCGTACTTCTTGGCGGCGGACTCGAGGAACTCGAACACCTCCTTGTTCTGCTCGATAGAGCGGGGGAGATCCTCAGCGGCACCACGGTAGGCCTGAATCAGGTGGTCGCAGTGAATCGAAGCCGGGACAGCGGTGTCGGGGAGACCACAGGTCATGAACTGGAGCAGGGCCATCTGAGCCGAAGCGTCCTGCATGGCGACACGGTCTGGGCGAAGCTTGAGGTAGCGCTCGCCGCGAATCTTGCCGCCGCCGCCGAGCGACTCCTCGGGGTTGCGGACGTGTGCATAGAGAATCTTCTCAGCGAGAGTGAGCTTGCGGTCCTTGCCGAGGACATTGCGAACCTCGTCGAGAGTCTTAATGAGGCGAGGGTAGGGAGGGGTGATCGCAGCGTAGTCCTTGGCGGGCAGGGAAGCGGGCGTGGCGAGGCCACGGCGGCCCAGAACGTTGCGCGCGAGCGTGTTCGCGCGTCGGGGAGCAAGCATGGTGGGTGAGGAGTGGTGAGTGAGGAAATCAAAAGATCGCGTTCCGATCGAGTTAGAAAGCGCAGGGTGCTGGTTGGCAGGGGAAATTTGGGTCAAAACTCGGCCGAATTACCCCGCACAGAGATACCGAGGTAGGCACGGACGAGTTAGTCGCCCACGGGGCCTGCGACGCGACGGCACGCGTGTACCCGGCGGTAAGGCGGTGGACGATCAACGATGCCGAGATGTGCATTGCACCTTATCAGCTGCGCTCGGAGCAGAGATACTTTCGAGCTCTGCGAGGCATCCCTTGCGACAAAGTGTCGAGCCCTCTTCATCTTGTGGTCAGCATGGTCAGGCGGTGGAGATTCAGACTGAAGATGGTCCTGTTCGCCAAAGGAGGGCGCCGTGCACGTCGATCACTCATACGCAACGAGGTGACTCAGCTGTCGCCTTGTGTCTTCCCTGTCTCTCAACGTTGACTCAAAGCTGTCTCCCCTCTACATCTCCCTCTCTATTGTTCGCATCGGACTCACTTTCACTGTCTACTTTACTGACCTTTTGAGCTATCGCAATGTCTGACAATGGCGAGGAGGTGAGGTTTCGGAAACGCTGTCCAGCTTTGAGTTACGGAGAATTCCAGCTGACGCCAGGTCTTCGGTTACGAGGTAGCTGTCTCCCCGCTAGGTACAGCTGACCAGCAGTCGGTGGACGAGCTACAGTCTCATGTAATTAGCAACCAAGCAAGACTTACAGCTCGCAGGGCATCAACGTCTCCGACATCAGCAAGCTGAAGGCGAACGGTATAGTAACGGTGCTGGGCGTAGCGCAGACGCCGCGCAAGAATTTAGTCAAGATCAAGGCAAGCTGGAAACCGTGTTCTGAGGAGCTGACATCAGGGGTTCTCAGAGGTGAAGCATCCTGCGCTTCGTGGAGCTGACAGGTCAGGCGAAGACCGAGAAGATCAAGGTGAGCTTCCGTTGTTGCAGCCAGCTGACATGCAGGAAGTCTGTGCCAAGCTGCTGGTAGGCTGCGATGTCGGTAGGTGAGCTGACTTCAGCCGCCGAGTTTCGCCACCGGCGTCGAGGTATCGGAGCGCCGCGCTACTGTGTTCACGATCAGCACTGGGTCGAAGGCCGTCGACGGCATGCTCGGCGGTGGAATCTGCACGCAGAGCATCACCGAGGTGTACGGCGAGTTCCGTACTGGCAAAGTCAGCTATCCAGCGAGAGATCCCAGCTGACGACAGACACAGCTGTGTCACACGCTGTGCGTCTCGACACAGCTGCCCGAGGACCAGGGCGGCGCAGCCGGCAAGGTCGCGTACATTGACACCGAGTGAGGAGAGCTGATCAATTCAGCAAGTAGCTGACAGGCAGAGGGACGTTCCGCCCCGACCGTGTGCGTGCCGTCGCGGACCGCTTTGGTGTGGACGGGCAGCAGGCGCTCGAGAACATCCTGTGCGCTCGCGCGTGGAGCTCGGAGCAGCAATGCGAGCTCCTCGTCGAGCTGGCTATCCAGTGGGTCACCCGACCGCCCACCCTCTGTCCTCGTAGCTCCCTCTGTAGTTCCAAGCTGATACCAGATTCATGGACGACCGCTCGTACAAGCTCATCATTGTCGACAGCGTAATGAACTTGTTCCGTAAGCTGTTTCTTTTCTTCGCAGCTGACAGGCAGGCCAAGACTACTCTGGACGCGGAGAGCTCAGCGAGCGGCAGCAGGTACGCTGATTCGTCTCTCGACTAAGCTGATTCAGAAACTCAACCTGTTCCTTTCGCGCCTGCAAAAGCTGGCCGAGGAGTTCAACGTCGCCGTGCTCCTCACGAACCAAGTTCAAGCGGATCCAGGCGTAAGCTAGGGGCTCGACGACTTCAGCTGACTCCAGGCCGCTGCCATGTAGGTACAAAGCTGTGCTGACCTGACACCAGGTTTGCGGCTGCGTCGAGCGCCAAGCCGGTCGGAGGTGAGCTGACTGCTATTCGGCAAGCTGACTTCAGGTCACGTCCTCGCGCACGCGTAGGTATCGCTTCTAGGTCGACCTGACAGCAGCTCGGCGACCCGCATTCAGCTCCGCAAGGGTCGTGGCGAGGAACGTATTGCCAAGCTGATGGATTCGCCTGATATGCCTGAGGGCGAGGCGACTTACTGCCTCAAGTCTGGGTAAGCTAGGGGGTTCGAATGCTGGAGCTGACAGCAGCGGGTGGGAGGGTGAGCTACAAGGACTTGTGGGCAGCTGATGTCAGATACCTAAGGCCGGCCGAAGATACAAACGCCAGGTGGTGCTGACCCTGTTCGGACATAGAGCTGACATCAGGCCAGAATGTGAGCCCATGGTGCATCGCCAAGCTGACGGCCAGTGCTTCAAAGAAGCACACCGGTCGCTTCGCAAGCCGCGAGGCAAAATCCATGGTGAGTGCTTTCTAGTGGCTCATCGCGACACAGCTGACATCAGACTCCGAGTGAGTGCGCCAGCTGCTTCGAGGCTCAAGTCTTCAGCTGATCCAAGCCATCACTGTGTTGTGTATCACATCCCGATCTGCAAGAAAATGCTGTTGTATGCATGCTGTATCTACTTCGCATCGCGAATAGCCTTAGCCATAGCGACGCTCTCCTGTGCACCCCTCGCATCGTGACACCGCAAGATATCAACAACGCCGCTCATAGTGCAGACAGTGTTGATAGCCGCGTCTCCCCAGTCTCTCTCCTTCGCCTCCTTCCTTCCAGTGATCCGTCCAACTAGTCCCTTCCGACTAGCGCCCACGAGCAGCGGATATCCCTCCAACTCGCCCGTGCAAATCTCATCAAGGTGCTTGAGCATGGTAAGCTGGTCCGGGTCATTCTTGGCAAAGCCCAGCCCTGGGTCAAGCACGATATCCCATCGCTTCACGCCAGCCCTCAGCGCCGCGCGGACCATATCTCCCAACTCGGCCCTCAGACCCGGCAAGATGCCGCCGTAATGGTCGTAGTCGTGCGCTTCCTTCGTGAGCATGCTAGTACTGTCGCCCCGAGAGTGCATTAGGATGACCGGGACCGAGGCAGCCGCCATGGCCTCGAGCATGCCCGGCTCAGTACCTCCGCGGACGTCGTTGATGCAGCTTGCGCCTGCCTCGACTACGGCCGAGGCGACTTCGGCGCGGTACGTGTCCACGCTGATTGGGACTGATGCAAGCGGCGTCGAGGCGGCACGAATGGCCTTGATGAGGGGCACCGTTCGGCTGAGTTCCTCGTCGAGCGTGCATGGCTGCGAGCCGGGACGCGTGCTCATTCCGCCCACATCGATGATGGCCGGCGGCACGGGCAGATTCATCAGCGCCTCGCAGTCTGCAAGAGCATGATTGACATCGAGACGGCGCGCGTCGCCGTCTGAGAACGAGTCCGGTGTCGCATTGTAGATCGCCATGATTGCTGGTGTGGCGGGTCGCGTGAGGCGCAAAGCGCCAGCAGGCGCAGGGAAGGGAAGGATGGGCACCAGGCCGCCCGGCTCGACGCGAGCCAGCAAGTCTTTCACGCTGCCTAGACCAGGTAGCAGCAGGTCCGCGTCCATATCAGCCAGGGGACGGAGGACGAACTCGCGCTCAGCCACCGAGGCGTGCGGAACGCGGAGCCAGCCCTCGACTCCTGCCTCGCCGATGCTGACCACCTGGGATCCGTAGGCGATTAAGTCGAGGTCCACTACTCGCGGGCCGTTGCGGAACGTCTTCGTCCGTCCGATCTCGCTCTCGACCTCCTTAAGAACCCGGAGCAGATCCAACGGCGCCAAAGAAGTGCGTACCTCCAGCACTCCGTTCAGGAACACCTCCTGGTCGGTCACGTACATGGGATCCGACTCGTACAGGCGAGATGTGTCTATTGTCTTCACACCGCGGGACTCGAGCTCACGCACAGCCCGTCGCACATGACCGATCTTGTCGCCTATGTTGCTTCCGATTGCGATAAAGATGCGCTCGCCTGGAATGCTGGCACCGAAGGAGCTTGCCGCGGGCATGGAGGATGACGGGACGGAAGATGAAGGAGCCTTGGCGCTCGAACTTGCGGCAGCGGACGATGCGCTCGCTGCCCCGCCTGCCAGGCCTCTCGTGATCGCCGCCGTCGACATATCACGCACGCCTCCGCGGCGGGCGTAGTCCGCCCGAGAGCGAGAGACGGAGATGCTCGGCGTCGCGAACGGCAGCGCTGATGGCTTGCGGAACGTCACATCGACCCGCGAGCTCACCGGGACGCTGTCGAGCGAGAGAATGTGCCGCGTAAATGTGTCGGCCAGCGACTCAAGGGTGCCGAAAGCACTCGCTTCCAGGAACTGGTGTAAGCGGGGACGTTGTGTCATGAGCCCGAAGCCTTGTAGAGTGACTCACCTTATAAGCCTCATCAGCGAAGGCACGATGTCCCCACCCCTCCGGCACGTCGCTGACCTGGACATCGAGTTCCAGCCGCTGTCGATCCCTTCGCTCGTGCGGATGCAGACCGATAATCGTGTTGACGCCGAGTCCTTCGACTCGTCCATTCAGCTGCCCCTTATGTCCCGTAGTGCTGCCGTTCCGATCAAACCTCCTCTCGTATGCGCAAGTGCCATTGAGCAGCGCTCGGGGAAGGACAGCCCTCACATCGACCGCCTTGACCGCCTCGAGGGCGAGCGGCACCCTTGCCGCAGTACTAAGGATAGCAGCGGGGTTGGGGAACGACCGTCCCGAAACGGCAGCATACACGGCCTTCGATACCGAGGAGTAGTTCACGCCAAGCCCGGGCATGCTGTCTGCGTCATTAGGCACAACGCTGTCGTCGAGCTCGATGCGCAGTGTGATCTCCACAGGACAAGGGAGGGCGTCGAGACCGAATGCCGAAGGCCCTGCGCCGAGAATGTGCGCCGAGAGGTTGTTGACGCAGATGACGTCCGGCGACGGCGTCGGCATGGTGATGTTACGGAGGGTGGAGGTGAGGAAGGCGACTTTTGGAGGCGTTATCGGTGATCGAGCGGCAATTCCGGCTCCATGCTGTCGGGTGGCGGTTGATAAGGAATTTGGTTGGACACTTTGTTTGTGCGTGCTCAGAGCACCGTGTGCACGCTGTCGCGGGGATGGGCGAAGTGTTCACACATGCATCGCTCCCGACTTGCGAGAGAGGGGTGATGTCTCAGTGCGTGCCAGACTGAGTATGGGCTCTCAAGCAGATTCGAGGGTTATTGATCTTCGAAGAAGACACATTCTGATGACGCCTCCTCCTTCCGCTCGGCCTGGACCTTCACCACGAGACTCGCTCAGTTGCCGTGTACGCGTCCATACGACAACCCTTACATACTAATACAAGAAGCATAGATACAAGTAGAATACTATGAGGACTTCCCAGAATTAACCAGCACCACTCTAGAAGACAACCTTAACAGTACCGACCTTCGTCTCAGCGATGAGCTCCGAGTCGCCCTTGTCCTCGCCCCACGCAACGTCTCCTTTGACGCTACGAGGTCCCCAGCGTCCGCTCTCCTTCTTCCGGATGACGCGGCTGCGACCCTGGCCCTCGGGGTCCTCAGGCTTGGAGTCCTCGACGTGAATGGACCCCACCTTCGTCTCGATACGGAAGTCACCCTCGAATCTCGGGTGTGTGGCAATGTTGACATTGCCTGCGCCAGTGATGACATGCTCCCGCAAGACATGGCAGACGGGCCAATCACCGTGACGCAGAGCAATGTTGCCGGACTTTGTATAGAGGCTGGCTTCGACATGCGAGCACTTCTCATTCTCGCGTGTCGAGGGTGATGACGAAGAGGCGGGCAGGCTCAATTGTAAGTCGATATTACCACTGCACTGTCAGCAAAGCTGCGCACGCACCATAGCCTGAAGAAGCAACTCACGCATCAGTCTTGACGTCAAGCTTGGCCGCAGTAATGGAGCCAGCGACCCGCCCACTGTGCGACCTGAGCTGGAGTACATCGGCCTCCGCATCATCGACGGAAATCGAGCCGGCTTCCGTACGAAGCCGCAGCGTCGAGAGTAGCACGCCATCTAGCTCAGCGTGTACATTACCCGCAGTACCTTGGAGCAGAAGCGGGGGCACCTTGCTGCTGCGCTCGCTGCGCGTGGAGCGCTCCTCCACCTCATCAACCGCCTCCGATGCCGAGCTCGCCGAACGCGGAAGCTGCACATGCAGCCTGAAGTGCAATGGGAGGCGGTTGTGGTTGGGCGGTTGCTCGCTGTACAAGTCGACGCCCAACGCACTGGCCGTGCCCAGGCTGGACGCGCCGAGCCGGTGCCCGTGGCTGCGGAGACTGCGGCCAAGTCCAGGGTGAGGCTCCAACGGCCGTGCGACGAGACACACCTTCGAGGCCTGGAGCATGTCCCAGCCTGCACTGTCTCCGTTGGCGTCGTCGTCATAGAGAGCCTCGACCTTGATGCGCACGTACTCGCCGGCTTTAGGCCGGTCGCCATGGTAGATCGCTCCATCGTCGATCTGGTCCGTATCGGGATCGTAAACCGATACGAAGATGTTGCCCACGACGGCATCGCCGCGGTACTGGTCGTACAACTCCGATGCACTCGTGGAAAGGAGGAAGGTCGCGTTGCTGCTGAGGTGCCCACGATAAGTGGGCGAGCCATGCTTGAAGACTGCGCAGTTGGTGCCTACAACTCCGCCCAGCTCGAAGTGATCGTCATCCTCGGCGCTGCTGAGGGGTCGTGACGGGCGAAATCGACGGTGCGAATATCGGTGATGCGTAGCGAAGACAATGAAGGTAGTGTACAGCGCCACGATAGCCAGGCAGGACCAAAGGATCCGCGTGCGCCGCTTCTCGAGCTCTTTCCGGAGGGAAGTTGGCGGGCGCTTCCAATCGTCCTCGATCTCGGTGTTCGCTCCAGAGCTGTATGGCGGCGGGTTGAGCTCGTCATTGCGGAAGCATGGGTGAGTGGGGGGTAAAGAGTCGCAGGCTGAGCGGGGGCTGTAGGGAGGAACATAGTCGTCCTCTTCGACGTCAAAGTCGAGCTCGGTGTCGGAGTCGACCAGCGGCTCTTTCGTGTCTTGAGGCAGGATCATGGTGGCCGAGAGTAAAGATCGTGTATGAGCTCACGGCGTCGTTAAAAGCATGTAGAGAGATGGAGAAGACGAAGTTCGTCACGAGAAGCGGAGAAGAGCTGGAGGGATGCATGCATCGCTGGGCGCGATCCAGCACTGGGCAGCGCAGTCTGCCTGGCGTGGTGCTGCTGCAGCGACTGCGGTGGTGCCAGTGGTGGGAGATGAGCCGCTGCGGACGCAGAGATGCGCAGCAGGTGTATCGATCAGGTTCCAGGATCCAGGTCCAGCCCAGGTCCATAGTCCTACCCAGCCTCAGGTCAGTCGCAGCCAGCCCAACCGGGCCAAAGGCCCAAAGCCCCAGGCAAGCCGGAAGCAAGTCCAGCCCTACGCAGCCAGCCAGCCAGCGCAGGCGGCGCAGTCAGCTATGAGACAGCCGTTCCTAGACAACTGCCCGTGCCTGATTCAACCTGACTGAGCCTGACTGAGAGCCTGGGGCGATCAATCCGGCCCAGGCCCGCAGTCCTTGGCTCACATGCCGCAATGCCGCTCATCCGGATGTTCAATGGCCCTTGCACTGCTGCGCAGAAGCGCGGGAACCCCACCTTCGAGCAATCCAAAAACCTCACTCAGTCAGTTCTCCATTGCCTGCGCTTCAAGGCACACGATATAACCTCTGCTACGCTGACCGAACCCTTCTGCCTCTTGACACTCAACTGCGCGCGCGACCCGACTCCCTGACGGGTTCATGTAGCGCAGCTTTCATAGCCTACTGGACGTGTCGCAGTTTAGCATCCGCTAGTAGTTGGAGCAGCCGTGCGGTCGCGTGCCATTGTCCTGATATGACACAAGAAGCCTGCGCCGTAGGTGACCGCGTATGCTCATGCCCAGCAGGCTCAGCATATCAACAGTGTGCAGCAGACCTTGGCGGAATCGCAGCCCAGCAGCCACCATCACAGCACTGTGCACATTGACTTGGCGCTCCGCAGGGGCAGGGCACGCCGAGATGTCTTACTAGGGCTTTGCAGCACTTGCCAGCTGCGCTGTTTCATCTTACACTTCAGCCGTTTCATAATCCCCCGACCTCGTATAAACATCATGCTGCATGCTGAAGTGTAATCTACATTGAAGTTGGTGACTGGGCGTGCGGGTGGGTGTGCGTGAGTTGGTGATACAGAATATGAACAGGAGGCATCAGGCACTACAGAAGCCGAAGCGCAGCCACACGGTTAGTCGAGCACTTGCAGAGTCTGCGTCCACTTGGCCACCTTCGGATGCGCCATGACCTTGTCTGGGCGGAAGTTGCGCACCTCCAGGCCGTCGAGAGAGGTTGCACGAGACAGGGCGACATACGCCTGACCTTTCTCGAATACCTTGCCAAGGTCGACCTTCACGCGGTCCAGCGTCTGTCCTTGCGACTTGTGAATACTCATAGCCCAGGCGAGAATCAGGGGCAGCTGCGTCCGGGACACCTGGACCTCACCGTTAGGGAGCTCGTTCTTGAACTGCTCGTACTCGACCAGCATGTCTTGCACTCCGCCAGGCACCTTGAAGCGCACGACCGGCAGAGGCTTTGCGTCCTTGGCTACCTTCTGGCGTAAGATCGCGCGCATGCGGCGGGCGCTGTCGTCCGCTTCGTCGTCCGAGCCAGCAATGTCACGGCGCCACTGTCCGCTAGAGTCGAGGACAAAGTCGTGGGCGTGACAGAACCCGATTACCTTCCCCATGCTTCCGTTCACGAGCGTCTCATCGATATTCTTGATCAGCATGACCTGAGCGTCCACCTTGAGGCTCATGTGTTTCGGCGCCATGAAGTTGGACAGCAGCTTCTCCCTCTGGATGTCGTCCTGGATCGTGCCTCCATCGGCAGCGACGTACGAGAAGCCCTCCGTATTAAGGGCTTGAATGCGGTTGTGGTTCGATCTCTCAACGTCTTCGCGGCGGGGGAAGAGTTCTGTCGGCTCAATGCCATCGTCGTAGTGGATAGGGCGGGACAGTGCTCGGAAGCGTTGAATGGACTCAGGGCTCAGCCGGCCGAATCGCATCTCGTTGAGCATGTTGATGAAGCTCTCGTCACGTTGACGGAATACTTGCGAGAGATTGATTGACCGCTGGATCGTCTTGTCCCAAGCGTCAGCCTCGAAGCAGAACTTCGATGTGCTGTTTCCCTTGGTGACCGGGGGAAGCTGGAAGAAATCGCCGGTCACGACAATCTGCATGCCGCCAAACGGTGCGTCCTTCTTGCGCATCTTGCGCGCAATCTGATCGTACTTGTCGAACAGGTCTGCATCGACCATTGACACTGCTGTCAGCATGACACTAGAATGACAGCATACCCTCATCGATGATGAGCACTTTGGTGCGCAGCCAACGAGGAACAGCCTTCTTGTTCTTCCTGATACGCTTGCAGAGCTCGTCGGCCGAGTCCAGCGCCAGTCCAGCGCCGCCGAACGCATGCAGCGTCACTCCCCCGATGTTGCACGCGGCAATTCCAGTTGAGGCAGTGACGGCCACGGCGTCGTTCGTCTTTGCGTACTTCTTCTTCAGGGCAATGATAATTTCACGCAGCAGAACAGACTTTCCTGTTCCGGCGGAGCCAGTGAAGAAGACGTTGAGCCCCTCATGGACGACAAGCTGCAGGACTTTGTTCTGCTCGTTGCTGAGCAGGATCTTCTGACGGATGTTGACCGTGGGCGCTTTCGTACGCTTGATGACAGGGGCTTTTGAGGGACCAGCTGTCGAATCTGTCGTGGCCAACTTCTTTGACGATCTTCCTGGTCAGCCACAGTTCCATTACTATCTTCCTTACGTGAAGTCTTCCTCCCATGGTCTCTTCGATGGTCTAGAGAGTGTCGGCAAGCTGGGAAGCGGCGGTGGGGCGGAGGCTGTGGACCGAGTAGGAGCCACTGAAGTGGACTTCTCAGGAGTTGCGGATGCACTCGAAGGCGTCGGATCACTGGTGTTCGTTGACAGCGCGGCAAGGATCGCACGGCGCCGTCGCTCGGCGGGGGTCAAGCCGTCATCAGGCTGCGCCGCTTTTGGCTTTGAGGCTAACGGCGCCGCCCTTGGCGCTGCTACTGGGGCTGGCTTATGCCTGACACTGTTGTTGGATCAGTATGATCACTCACGAAAGAATGAGATACAACTGCCTACAACTCACACTTCTGGACTTGGCGACCACTCGATCTCTTGGCTACTCGGAGGAGCCGCGGCGGCAGGCTTGTCAGTTGGCTCGTCCCAGTCCCTCTTGAGTGAGTTCACGCGTCCCAATCCACGGCTGCGGCCGGAAGGCGCCTCAGCAAACATGGACGGCATGTCTGAGCGTGTGCAGGGCGGTGGTGGTGTGTGCTGGGCATTCGACGCGATCTGTGTAGTTGACGCGACTGCTCTTGCAATGTTGTTATGAAGGTCACGTGACTTCGTTCATAACTTTTGAGTCCGCCCCTTGCCGCCACCCGGATTCAAGATTTCGGACGGTGGAGAAGTTCGACGACTCTGTTCGGCGATCAAGCTCGACACCTGGAAGCACCGTCAACCACAGCCAAGATGGGTCGCGACAAGAAGATTCCCAACGCTATGAAGCGTTCGGAGCAGCACCGGAAGTCCCGGAGGGAGAAGGGGCAGGAGAAGCTGAAGCGCCGTATGGCCGTGAGTGCACCTTGCACTGAGCTTACACTGACGTCAAGATCAAGAAGGCCGAGCGAGGAGAGGGAGGTGAGGAGCTCCGTCAAGTAAGTATACGTGCTTATCAGATGACATTGGAAAGCTAATCTTCAGGCCCGTCTCGCGAAGAACATCCCGCGCACCATCGACAACACCCGAATCTACGATTCGTCCTCGTACCTCACCGCGGACCCGGCTAGTCTGCGTGCTGCCGAGGAGCGTGCGGCGGCTGCCTCAAGACTTGTGAACGAGGAGGAGGATGAGGAGCGTGATGACGAGGCAATGGATGAGGACGAGGAATCTGAGGAAGAGGAAGAGGAGGATGAGGGGGCTGCCACTGCGCAGAAGGCGCAGAAGAAGATGTTGAAGCGGAAGGCTGAGGAGGAAGCTGAGGATGGTAGCGACGAGGAGGAAGATGGAGAGGAGGAGGGAGAGGAAGAGGACGCTGAGGAGGAGGAGGAAGAGTCGAAGAAGCATGAGGAGGCTCCTGTTATGACCAGCCCGCCTCGCATTCTGCTCACGACTTCGCCGGGCGCGACTAAGGCGACTTATCAGTTCTGTGACGAGCTCAAGAACGTCTTCCCGGGAGGCGAGTTCTTCAAGCGCCCGAAGGGACGGGGATTCGAGCTCGGTCGTGTGGCACGCTGGGCTGCAAAGCGCGGGTACCACGCCTGCATCGTCGTCAACGAGGACCACAAGAAGCCCAGTGAGTATCATTGTCATCAGGCCCTGTGCTGGACTGACCATCGCAGATGCTATCACTCTCATCAACCTTCCTGCAGGACCGACAGCGTACTTCAAGCTCTCCAGCGTTCAGCTCAGCGCTGAGATCTACGTGAGTTGCGACTCCGCGGGATACAGCGACCTATGCTGACTATCTAGAAACATGCTCGACCTACCGCCCACTCCCCAGAGCTCATCCTCAACGGCTTCACGACGTTGCTTGGTAACGCTGTGGGACGGATGTTCGGCCAGCTCTTCCCTGCCCTTCCTCAGTTCCGTGGACGACAGGTCGTCACTCTTCACAATCAGCGAGACTTCCTCTTCTTCCGTCGTCACCGATACGCCTTCGCCTCTCCGACCGAGGCAAAGCTGCAGGAGATCGGTCCTCGCTTCACGTTGAAGCTGCGGTGGATGCGGAAGGGCTTGCCTGGTGTCAAGGCTGCTGACGGTCGAATGGCCGCTGGCGGTGACAAGGGAGGTGACACTGAGTTCGCGGTGGATGACAGTGACGATGAAGATGTTGCTCAGCAGGAGAAGGACGACGAGGCTGAGGCAGCTGCCGCCATGGCCCGCGGCGAGATCACTCCCAACGGACAGCCGATCCCGGCCCTGGACGAGGAGCAGGAGTATGAGTGGAAGTGGAAGGTAAGTTTCCCACTCAATGCTAAGGACCTTGCCACTGACAATCCCAGCCCAAGATGGAGGTGTCTCGCCGAACCTTCTTCCTGTAGACTATCTTCGATTATACCCTGTTCTCACACGATTCTGTACTACTGCATTGTTGCATCATTGACGTGGACACCCATCATGCATAGATTTTCGGTTCTAGATTTAGCGCGTCGTGGATAAGGAGATGAGCGAAACGCCACATGGCGAGGGGCGCGCAGGGTGGAGGACGGGATTTCGGGATTAAGGGGCACGCTCGTTTTTGCAGCTCTGGAAGTCCATTGTTCGCTGAGCACACCATAGCGCGCCGGCGAGCAGCAAGCAGCGTCCACAACCCACCTACTCGCGTTCTCTACCCAGACCGAGTTCATATCTAAAAGCGGGGAAGCGCAACGCGGCACCCCGACCTAGAAACTCTCGACACGATGTCCGCCGACGCCGCCACCCAGGCCGACCTGGCCAAGTACGACCTCACCCAAGTGCGTCTCGCAGCAACGATTGCGATAATCTGCGACCGCGACGAGAGGACGGCGTGCTGACCTTGTCCACAGAAACTCATCCCCCAGCTCGACCGTCATCTTGCTATCCCTCTGATCGACCACCTCTCGGAGGCCAAGGTGTTCCCGGCCGCTCAGGTGACCAAGGCCCAGTGCGTCAACACACGAATTTCGACATTGCGTGCGTGTCACTAACCAGATCAGGTATGACCTCGTCAAGGGAACGAACATGGTCGACTACGTCGAGCAGCTGTACGAGCAGGCTAAGTCTGAGGGCGTCGCTGTTGAGCAGACCGACTTCCAGAAGCTCCGTGACGAGGCTACCGCGCGTTACAAGAGCCTTCAGGATGCCGCGCAGCCGATCATGAAGGTTATCGAGGACCCCGAGGCTGTCGCGAAGCTCAAGGGTGGAATGGACAAGGAGAAGAACGTTGAGCTGCTGAGGACGGATTACAACATCTCGCTGGAGCAGATCAACGCGCTTTACCACTTCGGACAGTACCAGTACTCGCTCGGTGCCTACGGAGACGCCGCCAACTTCCTCTACCACTTCCTCATCTTCTCGCCGACCCAGGAGCTCAACATCTCCGCTCACTGGGGAAAGCTCGCTTCCAACATCCTTACCGGAGAGTGGGAGGCTGCCCTTGTTGAGGTCAAGGACCTGCGTGACCTCATCGACAACCCGCAGACTCAGGCTCAGGCTAAGCCTCTGAACCAGCTTCAGGCGCGTACGTGGCTCCTGCACTGGTCATTGTTCGTCTTTTTCAACCTCGGCGACGCCCAGGGATGCCAGGGACTGCTCGACATGTTCCTGTCGCCTGCCTACCTCAACACCATCCAGACCTCCTGCCCCCACCTCCTCCGCTACCTCGTCGCTGCCGCCATCATCTCGCGACGTGCCCCCAAGCCTGCCGGCTCCCGCTCCAACCGCGACCACGTCAAGGACCTGACTCGCATCGTCCAGATGGAGGAGTACCAGTACTCGGACCCCGTCACCGCCTTCCTGAAGGACCTCTTCTGCGACTTCGACTTTGAGCGGGCCCAGCAGCGCCTCACCGTCGCCGAGCAGGTCGTCCAGAAGGACTTCTTCCTGTCCGGCTTTGCTGCCGACTTTGTTGAGAACGCGCGCTGGCTGATCTCGGAGATCTTCTGCCGCATCCACCAGCGCATCGACATCAGCGACCTGTCCAAGACGCTGAACCTGTCATATGAGGAGGGAGAGAAGTGGATCGTCAACCTCATCCGTGACTCGCGCATGGGTGTCGACGCCAAGATTGACCTGAAGTCGAACATGCTCTACATTTCGCGACCGCAATCTACGCCTACGACTACGCTCATCGAGGCTACCCGTGGTCTGGCGTTCCGGTCGCAGGCTGTCCAGGTCGCCATGCAGAACACTGCGGAGCAGCGTTCAGGAGAGCGTGGCGGACGTGGTCAGGGTGGTGAGCGCCGGGGTCGTGGAGGAAGGACGGGAGGCCAGACGCGGCCTAACGCTGGTCAGCAGGGAGCAGCACCTGCTACGCAGACCGAGGGAGACGTCGCTGCCTAGTTAGATGGACCTGCATGTATTGCATACTAGTGGATACAGACAGGCTGCAGAATATTGGAGAGAGAGTCGCGGGTTTGACCTATCAGATGGGGCTGAGCTCTTGGATAATTACCAGAAGCGCTGTGGACAAACGACGTTTGTCACAGGCTGGACATCTCGTAGGAGCTGTGATCTCCATTGCGGGGCACTCGCGGAGCACTTTCAGATCAGCTTCGGAGCACTTGCGGAACACCAGCGGAGCACTCCTGCGGAACAAAACACGTGGACTTGTTCTGCTGCGAAGTCTCCGTTAACATGCTTTCATCATGCATTCACTCCAGCGGAGCAATACAGATGTCTTCTCCTGCTAGGACAGATAAGAAATCCATGTTTGCAGCAGGATAGTGTGTCTCTGCACAGGCGGTAAGAGGCATTAAAGTTACGACAAGATCACCGGGAGTTACAACCTAGATTGCCTCCTTATCACAAGCTTGTTCTCCCTACGGCTAGATATACAAAATCGACGCAAGATTATCACACCTCCGCGATGATTAGCCCTGCCACGTGATCTTAACGTGCGCAGAACGAAACGAAGGAAGCAAGTCTAAGTTATTCTGAGGGGATCTGAGGCTGTGCCAAGCAGTAGGAATTTTGTGTCAGCTTGATTAATGCGTTGAATAATAGTTCCGGGTGATCGACGCACAGACGTCATCGCGACGAAAACGGGTGGCAATAGAGATCGCTGGAGCCGAGAACGAAGGGTGCAGAAATCTCCATCCAGCGGTGCATGTAACGGATACCCCACTAGCCCCACCTCACCTCGACAATACAGACTGACCGCTTACGTTCATTCCTTCCTAAGTCTAAGAGTAGCGAGACAATAGCGACCTGCTTCCTTCTTTCTTTCTTTCTGACTCTTTTCACCGCTCGCTCGGCCGCACGCATAGCTAGCGCTATTCCACACGATGAGCGCGATCCTTCAATCTTACGCGAAGGTTAGTGGTTCCACTTGATGTTTGGATGCGCTGTTGGGTGCCGGTCGAGTGGATTGCTGACGGTGACAGAAAACCTTCGCCAACCAGGCTAAAGCCTACGAACCCGAGGACCCGTACTACGAGACTGTTACGGATGAGCACGGCCGCACAAAGAGGCATAAGCGTGATGTGCCCCCCGGACTGAGCAAGAGGGACGCCAAGGCGCTCCGCAAAATCCGTCGCCGAGCGCACTACCTCGACAAGGGTATCAACCTGTGCGGCTTCCGCGTTGGATGGACCTTCTTTATCGGTGAGTCGTGGCTGGGAGTCTGAGGCTGCTGAGGCTTTGGGTCATGTGCTCTCACCCATAACTAAGAACTGGTCATATGTGGGGCAGACCATATGCAGCTTGGGACAGACTGGGTTGCAGCTCCCTGGTCGCGTACCTCTAGCTAACTCGCAGGTATCATCCCCGGTCTCGGAGACATCACGGATGCGATTCTCAACTACACGCTGGTAGTCAAGCCCGCTCGCAAGCTTGACATTCCCGACAGCCTCGTGTCGCATATGCTGTTCAACAACGCTGTCTCCGCCGGAGTAGGGTGAGTCACCTCTTAGCGAGTCACCTCGTGCAAACCTTGAACTCTCAGCTAAGCCATATTTGTTCCGAGCTAACATCAGACTCGTCCCTGTTGTCGGAGACGTCGCCCTCGCGGTCTGGAAGGCGAACTGGCGCAATGCCGCTCTGTAAGCTATCAGTTTTGTGAGGTAGCTAATCCCAGCCTCGAAGAGTTCCTCGTGAAGCGTGGCGCGCAGAACCTGGCCGACTCGCTGTCGAACGACCCGGCACACGGTCACCAGGCGGCGCACGCTGCTCTCTCTCCGAGCGGATATGCGACTGGCAACCCCCAGATGGCCTCGGACGTGCTGGCCACAGGAGGTCACCCGACGTACATGCACGAGCAGACGCCGCTTAACCAGCCGGCCCAGCCTGCGCCTGCGAAGAAGAAGGGATGGTTTGGACGCAGCGGGGCGGCGGCTTAGTGATCTGCCTGATGCCCTTGTCCAGTGTGTCACAAAAGCTGCTCCAGTGGACGACTGATCGAGAGATTGAGCTTTTCAGAGAGATTATCGTTGGAGAGAGTGAGTGATACCCCATAGACAAACCGTCCTTTGGTTCACGACCTCCGTCCCGAGGACTTACAGTGCCAAGACCGAGGTGCCCATGTTAGTAGACCTAGACCTTTCGTAGCCCATACACCTTTGCGTTATGATAGCCAGCGTTCTCGCCATACAGTGTTGCTTTACAGATGCATCTATATCTCCCTGCCCTGCCTCTCCCTCTCCCTCGCCCTCACTCCCCATCCCATCTATAGCCCAGATCTACTGCGGCCAAACCCCATCCGTAAAGTCGAGCACAGTGACCGCCTCGACGCCAAGATCCTCCAGCCCCTTCTTGAACGCCTCATGCACCGGATCGCGGAAGACGTAGAACTCGAGATCCTGCTGCGACGCAAACTCGGCCAGGAAGACGACCTGCATCCCCCCGTCGAGCTTCTCGGGCGAGGTCTGCTTCCCGCCCCGCAGGGAGCGGATGTACGGCCGTCCGTCGAGCTGGCAGGCGGTCTCGAGCGCGAGGAAGCGCTGCGTGAGGGTCGGGAGGTCGGTGGGGCGGGCGAGCTTGAATGCGACTGGGGGTTAGCTCGCTATAGCTGTTAAGGAGCTGGGCAGAATGTGGAGACCGGTTGACTCATATCACATCCTTGTGATTCCCCATGATCGCGCATCTCTCCGATGTGCTCGGAGAGAAACAGCTTTGGGATGGTTGATGAGCCCCGGAAGAGAGAAGCCAAACCACGGCCGTAGTCCGCCGAGGCCGCTTGAGACATCCCATCCCGCAGCATCACACCTCAGGCAGCAATGCAGCAGCCCAACGCATCGCAGGAAGGATAACTCACCAATATGGAACACGCTCATGGCCGCAACGCTCTTCTCGTTCCCAAACAGCAGATATCCGAAAAAGAGCAATGTCGCAACGGCAAGACCGACAATAACCCACCGGCGCTGTGGGTGCTGCGCCAGATCCTGCGCGTGCTGCGGGAGTCTCATTGCGCTAGTCTGTGTATGAGGGGCAAGATTGGCGGCCTGGCGGGCTGGCGGGTGGTGCCTTTTGAGCTTTTGGAGTGATATTCGCGAAAAGTTCCAAGACTGACACAGATATGAATGACAAGAGTTTATGTAAAAGCACACACACGCTCGGCGTATGCACTAGCCACCTCGGCGTCTCTGCTGCTACAGACTAGCCTGTAAGTCGACTGCGGCGTGTCGGTGCGAAAGGATGTGGGGCCCGCTTTGGCAGTCCTAGAGGCGAGACGCGCGCGACACCGTGCGAGCGCCGTCAGGCTGGTGCCGTAGGGGATCGTAGGGTTCGCGGCGTCGTCATCGGAACCAATCTTTCGGTCTGGTCTGACTTTGGCTGGAAGTCGGATTCGTGCAGTAGCGTGGCTTGGGTGCTCATTCCTCGACCGCTTCGACCACCTCGACGTCTTCGACAGCTCGAACAGCTCGAACAGCTCGACACAGTCGACAAGCAAACGATGGCGAGCAAGTCGACCCCACCGCCGCCGCCTGCCGCTGCGGACCAGCAGCAGCAGCAGCAGCAACAGCCGCTGTTGAAGCAAACCCTCCCGCTCAAAGAGTACTTCAGCACTCTCGCCTACCTCTCCCTCCTTGTCACTATTACGACTGCCTTCCTCCCCCGCTCGACGCGATACTTCTACCCTGACGCTGCTGTTGCGCAGAAGACGTCGGCTGATCGCCCGGAACACCCTTTCCTTACGCCTATCACTGCTAATCCGACGGCTAGCGCTGCTTGGATCGCGGCGGGGACTGGAGTTACGGTCGCTTGGTTGGGGAACCGCTTTGCGAGATGGGTCGGACACCGAGGTGTGAGTGTTGCTTCGTGATTGATGGAGAGGGACCGTTGGAGGAAGGTTGTCGGCTCGACGATCGGAGGGGGATAGTCCTGGAGAGGAGAAGCGAGCGAGGAGAGCGTTCACCATGACCGGATCGTTGATGGAGGGGTGGAGAGCATCGACCGCGACGGGTCAGAGAGAAGGAGAACAAGAGAGCAAGCACGTAGGAGGAGGAAGTGAGGAGATGCACCACACCGCACTGCTGAGATTCCCGCTGACGCCCAGAACATGCAGACCACGGTCCTCGCAGTCGCGATCGCGACGCCCCTGTACGCCGCCGTCGCCCACCTCCTCGGCGCGCCAGGCTACACGTGGTTCCGCACGCTGGTCGTGTCTCTGCACCTTGCGCTGCTCACGGTTTGGATCCCAATCTCCATCCTCGGCTTCCCGTCGCCGTACGACGACGGCATCGCTGACCGATACCGCATGACGCGCATGTTCTCGCAGTGGACGGCCGAGACGCGCCTCGAGACGCTGGTCTTGTATCCTACTGTCGGGGCTCTGATTGGCGCTTGGCTCGGCGCTATCCCCATGGCGCTTGATTGGGACAGGCCGTGGCAGGCTTGGCCGCTTGCTCCGCTCGTTGCGAGCTTGCTCGGCTTCGTTGTTGGCGGATACGCCGGCTGGGCCAGCTGCGCACTCAAGGGCCTCAAGAGCGAGATTGCTGCCGAGCAGCGCCGAGAAAGCACCAAGAACGACAGGCCGCGTACCTCTGGTGGCGCTAGGCGGAGAAAGCCTGGCAAGTAGCCGTAGTGCAGCATAGCTAGATTTGGATCCGATGAATAAAGATACATGCAGCGCTCGGAACAGCCGCTCCCAAAGTAGAGCAGGGCTCCGATTCTTTGAGCTTTCTATGAATGTGGTGGGTTGTTGCAAGCGTGTATATTGGCGGGCTTGGATGTATTGTACTGATGCAAGTTGCAAGTTTTGCTTCGATGAGTGGGAACGAAGAATGTTCAAACAGATGTGAAAATGGTAAAATGTTGTATGTTGATGTTGATTTGGTTGGGGTATATGGGTCGCTACCACAAGGCCGCTCAGGCCTTGCTGATGCGAGGTTCCTCGCGCACGAGGCGGAGCCATAAGCTGCCCACCATGGAGCGCTCACGCACCACTTCCCAGGCTCCCATCTGGCACTGCCGCGGGTCACCGAAACCGAAGCGCGCCTCCATCTCTCGGCGGCCCTCGGCGGTGCCCTCGGCTTCCAGCGAGATCTGGCCCGCCCACTCCTTTGTGATGCGCTCATCCGGCGTGGGGACAATCTCGAATCCGGCAACGTGCAGGTATCGCTTCGCAGAGATGCGGGCTCCGGAAGCGACCGTCACATCGCGGCGGTCATGTGCTAAGCGCACAGAGTCCATCGCCTGCTTCGCGAACGGCGAGAAGTCGAGGTAGATGATCTGTGGCGTCGGAAGGAAGGGGTCGTAGTACATGGGCGACAGGGCAAAGGCGTCCAAGTAGTAAGGAAGGTGACCGGTCGAACAGTGGTTGTACTCTAGCGGGACGAGCTTGTGCTCAACGAAGGGAATGTAAATGAGAACGTGCTCCGTGTTCACCGGCTTGTTGAGGGCCGTGTTGACAACGAGATCTCCGAGGCGCATCCTTTTGCTGGCGCCACACTTCTCAAGCTCACGCCAAGATGCGGCGGAACCCTCGGCTGAGGGCCAGCGCGGTACTCGTTCCGAAACCGGGACAAACACACGCAGGATCGGAGCACGGCCGGGCATGTACGGAGGCGGACGGTCAAACGCCGGCTCGTACTTGCTGCCCTGCGTCGGCGAGTCCCAGCGACGCTGCACAGGCGAGTGAGAGCCTCGCTCAGAATTCCGAGATCGGTGGCTGTCGCTACCGTTCATGGACGAGCGGCTGCCGTTGCCACCAATCGGCGGCGGGGCAGGCAGATCGAGCGACTGCTGGGCAGACGAGATGTGCGTCGTAGATCGTGAGCCCCAGGCGTTGCCCCTGATCGTAGAGGGCATGGAGCTGTGCGCGTGGCTCGTCTGCGCCGACATGATCGATCCCGGGCGGCTCGAGAATCCTCCGCTGGTCGAGTGCTTGGAGGAGTGTCCGTAGTTCGTAAACTCGTAGCGCTTGGCTGTGGGGTAGCTGACCGGAGGAAGGCCAGCCTTGCCCTGGGGAATGGGGACAGCGTTGTGCGAAGGGGGCGCCTGCAGTGCCATCGTGTTCATAGACGACACCGAGCTGGCCCGCTTGCGACCGAAGGTCCCGATGGGCACGCCCGAGTTCACCGAGCTGCCGGATCCACGGCGGCGACGCAGGCGGCTGCCCATACCCGTGCTCATGCTTGCCGTGTCCCACGGTTTCGTCACAGCCGTCGCCGAGTGCGGAGTGGCCGACAAAGGCTCCGGCATGACAACCTCCACAACACGTTCCCGACGAGGCATCCTGCCGAACGGGCTGCCGGGCTCAGAACCAGCGACAGATCCCGCACGCGACCCAGGTCGAGACCCGCCGCCGGGTCGACGCGGAGGAGTTATCATACCGCTTGTGAAGCTGGCGACAGAGCTCGACTTGTGAAGCTGAGGCGGCGTGAGATCATCGTCAAACGGCAGGGGCGCCGAGAACGGGAACGCAGAAGCCGGCATGGTTCGCAAAAACAGCACCACGAGCGTGTGCGACAAGCTGAGGTGGCGGAGCAGGTTGTGGTACTGCTCGGGATACGTGCTATACACAGCGGGATCGTGCAGAAGCGACTCAACTGCACAGTCAGCAAGCTCTCAAGACATCATTCCTCATCGCTCAACTTACGGAAACCCTCCCAGACAGTAAGCCCGGGCCAAGAACGGTTGCGGTCCTTCTCGAGCGTCACACCCCACTCGCGCATGACCCAGCGACCGACCATCTCCCCCGAGATGTACTTCCTGAGGTCATTGTCCGAGGCCAGCAGGTTCAAGAATTGGTTGATGTTGAGGAAGGGCAGCAGAGATATCACCACGCGCGGGTGGGACAGGAGATAGGTGAGGGACTTGTCGTTCCTCCGTGCAGGTCGGTGTCGGCTCATAATCGACTGCCGGTTCTTAGCACGGTCTTTCTCCTTGCTGCTCTCAGTAGAGTTCTGGCTCGAAGTCGACGACTGAGTCGATGTAGACGGGCCGGATGCAGATCGAGCATAGGGTCGGGGCATAGGGATCGTGTTGTTGGGCGCGGTCTGATTCACGGGGCTTGCCAGGGGCGACGATACAATGCGGCGCGCTGTTGCTGGATTCGAGGTGCGAACACCAGCCGGGACACCCTTCAAAGCACCCGGGAGCCCGTTGCCGATTTGGCTGGGGTATCCGTTGGCGTAGCCATTGGCATTGCCGTTGGGATACCCATTCGGCTGACCGCGGCCCGCCGAGCTGCTCGCCACTCCATCTTGACCTTGGCCGGACGAGATTTGCGATCCCATAGCCCTCGAGAAGTTCTGAGCCACGTTCGACGGGTAGTTGGGCTGCTGGTGCACGGCGGGCGGGGGCTTGGCACTGATTGTCGTCATGGACGGAGCGGGGGCAGGCGCAGCGTTCGCCGTCGTCACAGGAGAAGGCTCATACGGGGTAGGCTTGGGAGGAGGCGGGTTGGGAGATGTCTGAGGGATGACGATGGTGGGTCGCGGGATAGCAGCGCTTTTAGGAGTGGGACTGATGATCGGCGTGTTCCCAGCTTGAGCGGATGCGGTGCCCGTGGTGGGTCGCGAAGACGTCTGGGAGGGGTGAGGCAGAGATCTCTGAGCAGAACGCTCAGGCTTCTCGGGCGGCCTGGGATGCTGGGCATGCACAGGATTCGCGAGCGCAGGTGCAGGTACTGTGCTAGGCGCAACCGCAGGAGCGGGCGCAGGTACAGGTACAAGTGGAGGTGACGCAACGCCTCTCGAGCCGTAGTTCTCTGCGGACGGCTGCCTGGCAGACTGAGGACGGCTCGTTGCGATCACAGACACCGACGCTCCGGAACTCGGCTGCAGAGTGTGCGGGTACTGATCGCTGTCCACAATCTCCACTCTCGCTCCAGTACTCGTCGTCATGCCCGCAGCAGATCCGTTGGGCTGGGCAGCCCCCGGACGAGAGCTCCATCGCCGGCCCTCAGCGGCATCTGGTAGAGGCGGGGGCGGAGCAGTGGCTTGAACTGTCGCACTGCCTTTTGAAACCGAGGTCGAACGCGCCGGACGCGTAGCCATGCCCGACTGTTGATGCTGCTGGGACTGAGCAATACCGTTCGGGACGTAAGGGCCGTTGGCTTGCGAGTAAGAGGATTGATGGGAGATGCTGTGTCCATGAGACGATGGAGGAGAAGTCACACGCTGCAGAGATGCTTGCGCGGCAGATGCGGCTGAGGGACCACGCTGGTGCCCATTTCCCTGGTGGCCGCCGTACGAGGCAGGCGGAGAGGGCGCCTGCTGGAAGACGTGGTGCTGCGTGGACACACCGTTCGGGCGCGATGAACGGTTGGGAGCCTTTGCTGGGCCGGCACCGGGTGGTAATGCAAACGACTGAGGAGGAGGCGACATAGGATGGAGAGCCTCGGACGAAGTGGCACGCTGAGGAGGTGAAGTCGGGGGGCTCATGGGGCCATGACGAGCCGGGGGGTTCTTGGAGAGGACTCGTGGTTGCGCATTTTGCTGAGCCGAGTGAGACTGTCCCATAGGAGCCGGAGGAGGGGAGGGTGTCGCCGCTGCGCTTGAGGGCTGTGGGCTGGCGCGTTCGGCAAGTGTCTGGTCGAGAAGAGGAGGCCGAGAGTAAACCTGGTGCGGTTGCGAGTATGGGATATGACGTTGAACGAACTTGCCGTCTGTGGGCGACATAGGCGGAGACATGGCCTGCGGGCCGTAGCCATTGGGCTGGTTAAGGTACGGCGTGGGCGCGCCTCCCTTGCGAGATGGCAGGGGCTGGGAATGATTCATGCCATTCGGGAGCGCATGTCCGTTCGCCGATCCATTTGTGTGACCGTGAGCAGACCCATTTGCATGGCCGTTGACAGGTCCGCCTGGGTGATGCGTGCCGTTGGGCACGCCGTTCGCAGAGTTGGCGTGACCATTAGCTGAGGCCGACCCATTGGGAATGCCGTACGACGTCCGCTTGGGCGCAGCCTGGTGCACGCCATTGGAACCTCCGTTCACAATGCTTCCGCTCTGATTCGGTTGGTTCAACGGGTGTCTTGGCGCTGGTAACGTCAGCACAGACAGATGAACGATACTCACGTGGATTGGGAGCATTCACGACGACCTCCGGAGGGGCGGGGCTGCCAGACCACGGGGCCGTCCGGGGTCCGCCGGGACCGGTGGGACTAGTCGGTGACATTGCAGAGCGGCTCGGCACGGGCGCAGGTCCGTAGCCAGCGCCAGGAGGTAGCGAAGCTCCAGGAGGTAAGGACGCATATTGCGGCCCCGCCTTGGGAGGCGGCCGGGGTCCAGAGCTGTGGGGAATAGGACTTCCGTTGGTCCGAGGAGTGATTGATCCATTAAGGCTGCTGTTGGAAGACATTAACGGTTGGTCCTTGTCCAGAAGGAAGGTCGAGAGTCGGGGGATTTGGGGAGCGACATCCGGGACTGGGGGCGCGGTTGCTTCATTGTGACTATTACCCTTGAGGCGACGGAAGAAACTGTTGCTCTTCTTCAGCCCAGGCTTCTGAGGGTTGTTCTTTGAGTCGCCGCCAAATGACATGATGGCGGAAAGCCTGCTGGCTGACCTCCTTCTAGAAGGGGGCTTGGGCAGGAGGGCTTCAGGACCTGGCGCGTCGATCAGCTGCCACTCTTCGGCGAGAGCTTTGTCGATGGCCAAGTTCTGCAAGAGCTCGGCACGCTGATCCTTGCCGTCGAATACGCCAGGACTGTTTGAGAAGAGGCTGAGGCGATGTTCGCGGCCGTAGGATGACGGAGGACTGCGCGCGGCCAACAGGGAAGAACGGGTGGAGGCAGGCGGTGGAGCGGCGAATGTAGACGAGGAAGACGCCGAGTCCGAGGAAGACGATCGGTCCGAAATTAACGGGGGAGGCACGTAGCGTATGGGTAAGGGAGGCGAGGAAGGGCGTTGGGATAGAGATAGAGAAGGAGCGTGAGAGCCGTCGACGCCGGAGGAGGAAGAGGAGACCATCGGGGCGCGATGGGGGAAGGGAACCCGATCGGTTCAGTTACGAGGGGAAAATGTCGATAAGGTCAAACCAAAAGTCGGTCGCGAAGAAGAGAGTGAGTGATCGTCGACGTCGAGAGAAAGTGTGATGGAAAAGTGTTCGAGATGCAAGACGAAGTCGATCCAGGACAGCAGCAGTGCAGAGAAGGATGGCGCGTGCGCGCAAAGCGTTTTTCCAAGCACCAATGGAGACCGAGCGCAGATCAATGAGGGACGTTTGGGGATCGGCGCGAGGGGCGTTCGTTGTGTGCACGAGTGTTTTATCGGGTATCAATGTTGATGCGATGTGGTGGTAAGCGATGTGTCCGACATGGAAGGATGATGGTTCCAGGTGTCCGAGACGCGGTGATGCGGACTGCAGTGGAGATGGCAGCTGCGGTGGGGATGATGGAAGACAGGCAGCAGATGATGATGTGAGGGAGGAGTAACCGAGTCTAGGCTTTGATCCTGGGAGCATGGAGCACTTACACTGAGACAGCCTACTGCTAAGTGACGGGGGCCGGAAGAGCGAGCGAGCAAGGGAGTGGGCGCGCGAGGAAGCGGGCAGTTGGCGGGCAGAGAAATGAGGGGCTTTGCAACTTGAGGCGCAGCGCAGGATCACACAAGCACACACACACACCGGCGTGCAGGAGCGTGCGCAGTCGATGGTGGAGACTTGAGAAGGGGCGGAGGCGAGCGTGTGGATCCGAGGAGTCGAGGATCAGCTAAGGCCTGCCTGCCGGGTTGGTGCTCAGGATAGCGATGCACAGCCGCTGTATGGCGCCGCTGGAGATTTCGAGCTACCAGAGCTTGCTTTGCTGCTCTGCTTTGCTTGCTTGCTTGCACCACCGGCCGTTTGAGACGTGAGACTTGAGACCTGGTGACCTGATGGATGAGACGGATGGAACGCAGGCCGTGCGTGGTTCAAGGGATCAGAAAATTACCAGGGGCCTGGCGGACGAGGTCGAGGGTAAGCAAGGCAAGGCAAGGCGAGGTGAGGCAGCGGGGGTCGATGTGACAGGATGTATTGAGCAAGAGGATGGGCGGGACGAAGGGAGTGCGAGCGCTGGCGCGCGAGTAGGTTAGCGAAAAGGAAAACGAGGTAACACAGCGGTAGTGCTACTGCGAGAGAGCGCTAGAGTCGGGAGGCCGGGCGGTGGCTGCTGTACCTGGCCGGAATGCCTGTGCGCCTGTGCGTGCGTGCGTGTGGGCGTGCAGACGGCAGTAGCGGTAGTGGGCGGGCTGACGGGCGAGCGAGCGAGCGGGCAGTTGGGAGAGAGAGAGAGGGAACGAGGGCGGTGTTGAAAGTGGTGCCGGGTTCTGGGCCTGGCTGGGGCACAGTGCAATGTTGACCGTTGACCGAGTGTGGGAGTAAGCAGATGGCGGGTGATGGAATGATGTAAAGTGATGCGAGCGGAGGTCGCGATGAATGGGAGATGCGCAATGAGGAGATGTCGCGTCCAGACTTTGACTTGAGACGTCGGTGCTGGCTGCCAAAACGATTGAGAAAGTGGGACACCTCTTGCTTCTAGTGCTGCTGCTGCTGTTGCTGCTCCTGCTCCTCCTACCGCTGTTGCTGCTGGTGCTCCTGGATGCTCCTGGATGCTTGCTTCTAGGTGCTGCTGCAGGTGTCCTGGCTCCTGAGCTTGCTTCCTGGCTCAGTGAGTAACGAGCGACCGTGGTAGGTGGAGCGACCAGCCGTGCTCTTTCCCTTCGTCCTATCCCCTATGGCTGCAGAAACCCTACGCTGGACCCGGACCCCAAATTGGGAGTATGAGTAGCTGGAGACTCAGAATCAGAGGGGCTGGGGGAAGAGGACGAGATGAGGGGCACGGAGGGGCAGGCAGTTCAGAACAGTGGTTCCTGATGTGCTCTCGTTAGCCCCCTGGGGCGCCCTGCCGTCGTGTGGCCTGGCTGACCGTGCCAGGCGGGCTGATTCTCTGACTGGCTGGCTGGCTTGTTTACCTCGCAGAGTGAGTAGAGTGGCGACGACCTCTCTCCCTAATAGGCTGTTCCTGGGGCACCCCTGGATCCCTGGCTCTGCGCGACCGCCAGCGTCTGATCACATCATCCTCACGGCACTCGCCTCGGTTCGTGTGCTGGCCGTGCTTGCCTCTTTCTCCCTGCGTCCTGGGACGCACTCATTACTGCCCTGTTGTCACCCTGAGCTCATCCTGCCAACGCCCTGAATAACCTCAACTCCATACTTAGCCCATCCCATGGCACCTTTCCAAGCCTCGCCAGTCTCGCACTATGCACCAAAGACGTCAAAGTTCATGAATGAATACCGCTGCTGCGCGCCGCCATGCATCTCATCGCCTATGTAATGGCCATGTATGGCCTATAGACCAGTGCGCGCAGCACTGATCAGCGAGGTATTCAGGCCGAATTACCACCGCAGCCATGTCAGCGTTCACCAACTAGTACGGAGCAATCAGCAAGGCGGCGATCAAGAGCTTAACAGTATGCACATCAGGTCGCGACATCGCGACCTCGCACTGCAATTCAGCCGCACGCTCACTCAGCCGTCTCCACCGGCTCCCAATGTGCCAAAGCCCTTTACTTCATTTCGGTGACAGCGCGAACCACTAACGACTAAGAATGCGCCGACGCGGAGCACGGAGTATTAAGAGTATTAATAGGATTGAGCAGGCATGGCAAAGGGAATGGCGGAGAAGGCGTGTGCGAATCAGCTTCTAGGGGGAAAGGAGGTCTAGCGGGGGCGCAGAAGGGTACGAAGAGTACGCTGCGACTCTGATGCAGGGCAGGGTATGCAGGGCGCAGGGCGCAGGGCGAATCTGGCTGCTCCTGCGCGCCATGCACCGCGGCGCCAATTCTCGGCGCATGGGCGCCTGGACTCCGCCAAACCACGCGTGGACCCTGGACCGCCGCTTCAGTGCACCACTACTTCGGCTCGCTCATTCATCCACGCCTCATGGTCAACGGAAACCCTGCTCTGCTTGCTTCTTCGCTTTCATGTCAAAGACAAGCACTCGTATGCGAGACATCGACGACAAACCCACTTGTCCGAGGGCCGCCCCATGCTTGTACACAGACCACCTGATCAGAGCAGCAGTGTTTCAATCAACACAGAGTGCTGACCGTGGAATACAGAATGCCCAGTGGGAAGCAACAGCATGCAGAGGAATGACAGAGCTATCGAAAGCTGGGGTCGAAAGAGAGAATTGCGACAGCTCGCAACCCCTGAAATCTCATGTCTGCAAAATTGCCCCCAAAGCATCGCCCCCTCCTGCAGGTTGCTGGTCGCGCTCACGTTCATACGCTGGGCAGTGAATCGGGCGAGTGTGGGCGCTCGTTTATAGTTTCGGGGGTTGTTAAGTCAACTGATCCTGCAAGCGCTCGAAGGGCACGGCCGGACACAACCAATAGCCGCTGGTGCTCGTCCACCCCCTCGTGTCGATCGTGTCGCCCGGGTCGCTTTGGGCGCGTTGGGCGTGTGCGAGCCGCTTCGAACATGCGTCAATCCGCACTCGCACCGGCGTTCCGGGTCTGCCTCCGAGTCAACCACGTTTCACTCATCATTACGCACACACATACGCCAACCACGGGCGCAGAGTCTACCTCGCTCGCACTTGCGTACATCATTTCTGCCGGTCTGACACCAGGAGTACAAGGAGCCGAATCGGGATCTCCAGGGGCTCGAGAGCCTGTTCTGGCTTCTAATGTACCCAAGTTGGTCGCTTGGTCGCTAGGTTGCTAGATCTGCATTGGGTAATGGCAGCGCCGAGACTTGGCCGGTCGGGGCTGCATCTATTCTGGTCCACTTAAGCTTGACGCAGCTTGTCTCCGCTGCGACTCGTTGCCGGACAGCCCAGTGGGGAGTCGAGCTAGGCATGGCTTGACAAATCTCTACATTGCGGTTTGCTCATTTGCCTTGAGACATAGTGAATCAGTGCTCTCAGCGCCTGAGGCATAGCCGGGACGGCAGGCAGACGCGATCGTGTTCGCCGCAGCAGCCGCGAACCCCGCCAGGGATAACTTCTTCACTCACGCAAACATGCTTGATGGCGGAGCGCATGCTGAGTGCAGATCATGTCGAATCGGATCGCCTATGTCCCACCGAACTTCAGGGACGCTAGGGGACGCGTCGGACTGGGGTGACTAGGTCCTGCGTTTCTGGCACGCCTGCCGCCGAAGATCGGCCCGGACTGGCAGCTACCCGGGAGGTGCGTGCTTGACGAAGTGGTCAGCGAAGGCACACATGCTCACGAAACCTTGTGGTCGGCAGCAATGTGCCGGGCCGTCAAGCCACGTGAGTCTTCGTCGCTGGCTGCGCGCAGGTCAGAGAAGAGCTGCGGCTATCGGTACCGGGTTTCACGAAGGAGCGTCTGTGTTCGCTGGAGTGCACGCTGTGAACGCTGGCTGTTGCCGAGTGGCAGCCTGCCCTTGGGCCGCTGGTTCTCGAGTCGCCGCTCGAAGACCTCAATGATCTCGAGCAGCTCCTGAAGCTCGACTCCGACGACCTGCGCCGCACACTCTGCTACGAGCTCGAATTCCGGCGGCAGCGTGCCAGTAATGTCGGCGGCTTCGTACGAGCGCAGCTTTTCTCCCGGCATAAGTGGCAGCTGGTCATTGCGCGTATTGCTCGGCACTGGTGGCGCTTGTTGGACGGGATCCGCATGAGCTCGTTCTCGAAACTGAGCCCAAGACGCCCATGCCGTCGGCTGCGGTGGGACCTTGACTTTCGGAGGAAGAGGAAATATTGGTGCAGCCCAACGCTCATGCTCTCTGTCCTTCAGAAGAACTTCTTCCGCATCGTTCAGAAAAGCGTCAATTGAAATCCCGTCCATCTCCGCGAATGGCCTGAGGTCAGCAAGAGCGCAATCACAGTAGCTTACTGAGGCTCCAAGTGATGCCGGTGATTGAACTCGCCCTTCCGCTTGCGTTCCTTAAGCTCGTCCAGCCAATCTCTGGCACGCGGACGGCCGATGAGCGGATCATTTGCAAGTAGCGCCTGTCGCTCTGTTCCGTCCAGCCCATACGCCAGCTTCATAACGATCACCCAGGCTGCGGCAATGCTCATCTCGGGCATGATGACGTCGTACTGCTTCTTTGCGCGGTCGTATTCAGTCGAGCGCCTCATCGCCGTTGTGAACTCAGTTGCAACAATCGAAAGATTGGCCTTCACCATCCCTAGCAGTGCGAGCACCTGATCGTACGTCACGCCTGTAGAATTAGCTGTGATGTGGGAGCAAATACTAACCGTCACTCCCGAGTCTCGAAACAATCTTCCACACAACGGGGTGCACATTTATTGTTGGAAAGTCGACGCCAAATCGCCGGCGCAGAATATGAGCAAAGCGGCGCGAATTGTTCCATAAGTATATCGGCTTTGGCGAGCGGCCGGGCATCAACGACAAGCGCACAGCGCGGTTCATGTGCTTCTTCATCTCGAGTGGCAGCTGGGTCGACTTGAAGAACTCGATGAAGGGGATCTGGTTGTGATTGACAAGACTGCGAGTGTCAATCAAGCAGCCTTAAATTGCACTTACTCAGCGAGTTCCGCATACGTGAACGGTGCTCGGACCAACCACAGGCCCAGAGCAAGACACGTCAGAGTGTCGGACACCGTCAACAACCGCTCTTGGGGCTTCTCCGGAGTGACCTCGATCGGGACCTCTTGCAGTCCTTCCTCCTTCTCGGCTCCGTCGTCGTCACTGTCGTCCGAGACGTCCACTGCGGTGTCCTCCAGATTATCCTCATCCGATCTCTTATCGTCTTCCTTCTCGTCCTCCATGGCGACGAATCGTCTTTCCAGATCGTCATCGGAGCCCGAAGCATCAGAGTCATCTTTCTCATCAAGAAACCGCTGTGATGGCTTTTGCGAGGACGGACCGGGACTGTGGGAGCGGGATCCTGCGCCTTCCTCGGACTGCGCAGACACGGAGGGAAGGGGAGAAGTGGACAAGCGGAACGTCCAAAGATCACGAACGTAGCTCTATTCATCAGCGCAGCTTGGCAATGAACGCACCTCGAAGACGTCGGGTAGCTTCCATATGTCCGTCAACGCTTTCACTTGCAGACGCAGAAGTAGCTGAAGTGCCTCCAGTCTGAGGATCTGAGCAGCTTCGCCGTGCCAGTCTGAGCGATTAGCACCGACTACACCCGGTTAACGAGGCACACACAGTTCTGATCACGTTGACCGTACAGCAATCGTTTGTTCGTTCTCGTTCCAGTCCGTACTCGTCGCTTCTGCAGAGCATGGCCTGCTCCATAATCGACGACATGGTTCTCGCTGATGACTCCCTGATTGTAAGCTTGGCATGAGGTGTGGATCGCTCACGTCAAGAAAATGACCATTCTGGCAGCGCACGAAACCCGTGTTAGAGTCCTTGACGTATCTTCGGGTTTTGCACACGGGACATCTGCGGTTCCGGCGCGCCATGGTCGTGTTTGAACTGCCGACCGGTCGGCGACAACAACAAGACCCAGAGTCAACAAACCTCAGGTCTTCGTCGTCTATCTAATGTGGAGGCCCCTGTTAATCTCGGCCACGTGAGATAAGTCGCGGGGCGGGTGGCAATACACCATGCGGAATCAAAAATTTGGATGAGTACTATGCGGGTGGAGGCTACGGTGTGAGATGGTGAGGTTTTGTGTCGATTTCGCGATACTACACACTCGTCGCAGCCACGACGAACACCACACACAACAAAGATGGCCAAAATCAAGAAGAGAGGAGAGTCCGGAGCGGCTAAGAACTACATCACCCGTAATCAGGCTCTCAAGAAGCTCCAGATCTCGCTTTCCGACTTCCGTCGCCTCTGTATCCTCAAGGGTGAGTAGCCGTGACAAACATGGCCGGCTGACATGTGCAGGTATCTATCCCCGCGACCCCCTTCACAAGAAGCGTGCCAACAAGGGATCGTCTGCTCCTGCATCATTCTACTACCACAAGGACATTCAGTATCTCCTCCACGAGCCTCTTCTCGTCAAGTTCCGTGAGCACAAGGCTTTCGCGAAGAAGCTCGCCCGCGCTGTTGGCCGTGGCGAGTGGGCTCTCGCCAAGAACCTCGAGGAGAACAAGCCTGTCACTCGCCTCGACCACATCATCCGCGAGCGCTACCCCACCTTCACTCTCGCTCTCCAGGACCTTCAGGACCCTCTGAACCTCGTGCACCTTTTCTCAACGCTTCCCACCAACCCCATCCCTGGCAAGACTCTTGTCCCTACCGAGGTTATCGGCGAGTGCAGCCGTCTCATCAACGAGTGGAAGGTCTGGGCTATCCGCACGCACTCCCTTCGCAAGGTCTTCCTCGGAATCAAGGGTGTCTACTACGAGTGCGAAGTTCCCGGGCACGGCGGCGACCTTGTCCCGGTCCGTTGGCTGGAGGGTTTCGAGTTCCAGCAGCATGTGCCCCACGACGTCGACTTCCGTATCCTCCTGACCTTCCTCGAGCTTTACCGCACGCTCGTCTCCTTCGTCCTCTACAAGCTCTACACCGACGAGAACCTCGTCTACCCTCCCCCGCTTGACGTCGAGCAGGACGAGAAGGGAGAGACCGTTGGTGCCTTCCGACTGATCGAAAAGAAGGCTACTGGAGCTGCTGGTGCTGAGGGAGTTTCGAAGAAGGCCGTCAAGAGGGCTATCAAGGGCATCTCCGCCTCCGGTGCTCCGGCCGCTGACGACGAGGACGTTGAAATGGAGGACCAGGAGGAGACCGAGGAGACTGAGGAGGACTTCGTTGAGCGCCCGTCGAAGAACACTGAGGTCGAGGACGTCGTCTCTGGCCCTCTCCCCACCTACACTTCGCTCCTCGCTTCTTCTGATCCCAGCTCTTCCAAGAAGCAGCTCCTCTTCTCTCCATACACCTTCTACCTCTCTCGTGAGACCTCTTCTAGGACATGGGAGTTCGTCATCCGTGCCATGGGCGGAAAGGTCGTGACTTCGCTGGCGGCTCCTGCTCCCGGTGAGGCTCCGCAGGCCGACAGCATCACCCACGTTCTCATCGACCGTCCCATGACCGACGAGCGGAGACGCGAGATGCAGGGCAACCGGAAATGGACCTGGGTCCAGCCCCAGTGGGTTGCCGACTGTGTGAACCGACAGAAGATTCTCGGAGCGGAGGAGTACGGCCCCGGCAAGCTTCTGCCTCCTCACTTGTCTCCTTGGGATGGTGAGGGCGAGCTTGAGCGACCATGGCTCGAGAAGGAGAAGGAGGCTACTGAGGAGGGCGCCGAAGAGGATGAGGACGAGCCCGTTGCGGCTGAGGAGAGCTCTGACGAGGAGGAGGAGGAGGAGAAGGAGGAGGAGGCTGAGGAGCCGACATACCCGCCTGCTCTCCTTGCCGCGGCCAAGAACCCGAAGGACAAGTCCCTTGTCCACCAGGCCGAGCTCGAGGCTGAGGCTAATGGCACCCCGCATGCCACCTTCCAGGCCCAGCTCAAGGAGGCCACGAAGAAGTTCGGCACCTCGACCAAGAAGAAGGCGGCCGACGAGGAGGAGCCCGACATGCGCAAGGTCATGATGTCCAACAAGAAGCGACGCCTGTTTGAGAAGATGCAGTACTCGAACGCCGAGCGCCAGGCTGAGAAGGACAAGCTCGAGAAGCGCAGGAAGGAGATTGAGAAGCGCAAGAAGAAGGAGGCCCGCGCTGCCGGCAAGGCCTAAGGGCCTTGCTTGTAAAACACTGCCCTAGAATACCTAGGCACCTCGTTTTATATAGATTTGGGAGACCTTCGGTTTACCTGAGGTTTGGATATTGCGGAGACAGTGCGTCTGTCCCGCTTCACTGTAACGATCATAAAACTATGCATTCCTAGCACAGCACACTTGCAGACTCAAAGTCGCCCTTTCAATGCATGGGAGCGCCGCTGACTGATTTCAAGCCCTAACAGAATGGACTTTCATCACAGATCCCATACAAGCGAGGACTTAAAACACAAACAAATTTGCCTCCGTGATTTCTGCTTTCCCAGCCAGGCTCGGCGCGCGTCACATACCGTCGAGCGCTACTACTGCGCGGCTGTTGCACTGTTGCATGCCATCAATCCATCCACCGACAACCCTTGCATCCACCGCATATACATACGCCCTCAGTCATGGCACGCAAGTCAGGGGGCTCGCGGCACCGCGCATCCGCGCCACCGAGTGTTGTTCCCACCGCATATCCGGGTAAAGCGGCCGATGGGAAGGGCATGGAGGAAGCGCAGTGGTCCGCCTGCCGGGATATGCTCGATGCAGTGTACAAGTCGAAAGACGGAAGGTGAGTGTTGCCCCGCGGACATCCGGTGACTGTGGAGGATGATGTGTGTTGCGAGCGTGCAAAAGTGCCTTTATCTCTATCTCTACAGGTACCGATGATAAGATGTAGGGATAGGGGAAGGACGGGCCGAACCCGGGGAAGTTGTGGATCGAGGGACTGGGGAACGATCCGGGTTGCCCGGTCTCCCGATCCCTTGATTGCTCATGCCTCGAACGTCTGGATGTCACAACTTGTCGAGCGCGAGCGTAGTTTGTAAGCTGACGCCTGGATAGCCGCCGCATGTGTGACATTTTCCGCGAACTCCCGGATCGCGAAGAATGGGCGGACTACTACGAGGCTATTCCTGAGCCAGAGTGCTTGGACAACATTGCGGTAAGTGGTGGCGTTCATGATCAATCCAGGATTCGCCGGCAGCAGTCATCGCTAACGGCCGCAGACCAAGCTAGGCGAGAACGCATATGGCACTCCGGAGGAGATGTTCAAGCAGCTTCATCTTGTCTTTCTCAACGCCAAGCACTGTGAGTGCATCTCGTCCTCCAATAGCTGACCGTCAGACAACGAAGAGGAGTCACAACTCTGGACGGATGCGCAGACCTACGACGAGCAAATCCACGAAGCATGGAAGGCGTTCGCCGACAAGGGGGTCTTTGCGTGGTCCGACCCATACCACAAAAGCAGCAAAGTTCGACGCCCGAAAGCCGGAAAGCAGAAGTCCATCGAGCCCAAAACTGAGGCAGGGACGGCGCCTGGAACGCCAGCGACGGAGGCGCCGCCGCCCGTCATCAAGTTACATGTGTCTCGGCCAGATGCCTCTGCGTCACCGGCGGCCTCCACATCCGCATCTGCAGAGCCTCTCTTGCCGCCCAAGAGAGAGCGCACCCGTCAACCGGCTCCTGCGTCCGCCTCTCCAGTGCGAGTGTCTAGGTCACAGGCGAAGGCTGAGGCGGAGAAGTACGCGCCGCCCCGGCCTCCGAACGCTGTGCACCTCTCTGCGAGTGATGAGAGTGCTGTCGCCGCTACCGACGCTAAGCTTCCTCGTTGGAGCGGACCAGTGCAGGAGCTTCCCGGCGACCCGGCTCCTGGTGGAGTGCTTGGAAGTGGTTGGTGGGGAGAGGGAGCGGCTGACTATGAGCGATCAGTCGGAGGACAGGCAAACTGGAAGAAGCGCATAGTAGCCGTGGCCAACGCCATCGCTACATACAGAGATCCTGGGTACGTCTTCCTTGCCGATGCTGAAGCTGACTTCAGCAATGTCGTACTGTCCGAGACACTATCAGCGATACCTTCTCATGCCGAAATCCCCTTCCTTACCACACAGGTGAGCTCTCGCTCCATGCTCGTGAACTGACTTCAGACTCCCGTGCTGTTCCCCAATGTGCTCGCCAACGCACAGGCCGGGAAGTACACTACACTTCGCGAGTTCGACGCCGACATGGTCTCCGTGTTTGAGACTGCCCGTCGCTGGTACCGCTTCCTTGGCCCCCAACTGAGTAACGTCCTTACTCTTCAGCGGCTATACAACGCTGTCACAGCCCCGTATCCTCTCGCGATCCCTCCCTCCGGAACACTCGCTCCGAACATGACCCGCTTTGCTTCCCTCCCCGCTGGCCCCGGCACTGCCAAGACGGCACAGGAAGTGCAAGAAGCTGAGCGTGCTGGAGTTCCTCCGGGCAAGGCTGGGTTTGGAGTGACGTCCACGCGCATCAGCTCGAAGGACCGCATCTTCACAGAGGAGGCTCGTCACAAGGGTGTGGCTTACCGGACAGGTAAGAATGCACTGGAAGGCTCAAGCTGACAATGCAGGCGACTATGTCCACCTGATCAACCCCGACGACCCATCACGGCCGATTGTGGGTCAAATCTTCAAGACTTTCGTCCCAACGAAGGGCTACATCACGCACCATGTGACCGTGTGCTGGTACTTCCGTCCTGAGCAGACCGTTCATCCGGCGGACAAGATGTTTGTCGACAATGAGGTCTTCAAGACCGGCTATTTCTGCGACCATCCCGTTGAAGACATTCTGGAGCACATCTGCATCCAGCCTACGCAGGCTGCGACCCGCGGACGACCAAAGGCACCGGCCTTCTACCCTGGGCGACAGCTATACGTCTGCGGAGCACGGTACATCAACCACCCGCAGCTGTTCATCCCAGTGAAGAAATGGGCCAACATCGTGCCAGAGTCGATGCGCACAGTTGACGCGATGGCGGTCACACTCTACCCGCACGCCATCACGCTGCCGCAAGTCCGCTCGCCATTCACCCAGGGCGTGAAAGGTCCGGGAGGCATCGGCGGGCCGCGGCGAAACCAACTACCGATGGATGATGAGGAGATCGAAGCGCAGTCACTTCTTGCACAGTCTCAGCCGTCTCGCAGACCAAGTGACACCCAAGCGCGCGGGACGGCTTCGCCAATGCCTCAGCAACGAGTGCCCACGCCGCAAGCTGGACCGTCGCGAACGCCATCAGCGCAGCAGGTGCCGCAAGTTCGGCCACCGCAGCAATGGCAGCGTCCGCCTGTCGTTGCGCCGGCCTTCCCTAACCGGACGTTTGCGGCTATTATGGGCGGCCAGCAGGTTCTCGACCAGGTTGCGGTGAAGGAGTATCTTCCGAACGACACAACTCGTCTGTTTGAGCAGGATGCCCGGCACCAGGTGCTGTGGTTCTCCGGACCACCACTGCCGCCCGGCGCCGTGCGCGTTCCGGTCCCACCGAACCACTCGATGGAGTACCTCGTCTATCTTTCGAAGCGTAAACAGGGCCAGAGCGCTGAGAAGGCTCGCCCTGGGAAGCGCTTCAAAACGGACCTGCCCCTCGATCCCGCGCGAGCGAATGGCAACGGCGTGCTTGACGGCGACTTGAGCAAGCTCTGGTGGGCGCAGGGACAGAGTGAGGAGGAGGTACTTGACAGTCTGAAGGCGGTTGCGGAGGGGCGTACGTAGTGTGCACCATTCAGTAGCTTTGGATGTAGCGATCACACCCTTGTACACAAGCTTCAGGCCAAGCGCGTTATTGGACTGCTAGGACTAATGTGAGATAACATACAGCTTTACGAGGTGTGACTCGGCTACGAATACATGCCCGCATAGGCATTGCGATCTTCTTCCTCCCTCTCATTTGTCCGGCCACCGGCACGTCTACCGCTGCCAATGCCCCCGAGTACGTTTCCAAGGCCAGGGAAGCCGCCGGGGAACCCTCCACCCGGCTGCTGCTGTCCTCCAGGACCCCGCTGACCGAACACGGCGTGGAACAGCGAGAGCATCTGCTCAGTGTGGCGCTGCTGGTCTATCATAGGGTGCGAGACAGGTGCCTGAGGATCGACGACGGCGCGACAGAGAGGGCATGAGTTGTTCTGCGGTCAGCTACGACTGCGGCAGTCAGAGCATTCAAGAATGAAAACTTACGAGTCTGAGCCAGCTCTTGCAGCATCGCGCACAAACGACGTGCTTCCCATCACAAGGCAGTTTTCGGAGACCCAATGCCTCGATGTCGCCGAAGAAGCCCTCGTCCGCCAGCGCGTACTCTTCCTCGGTCTCGATGCTGACGAGGCTCTGCAGGCAGACCGGGCAGTCGGTTGTCTCCTGCTTCTTGATCTCGGCAGTAGTTGGCCGAGGCAGGTTCTTGATAAACTCTGGTCGGGCTCCGGACCTTTGACAGTCAGTACTGATGCAGATGAACCTTGCTCACGGAGCCTCCCCGAAGATGTCCTCGTACAGATCCTCGTCGACCATCAGCCCTCCGTGAGCTTCCTGGATCGCAGATATCTGCGCCATGAAGTCGTCAAAGGACGCTGGCGCTGGCCGTGCTGCGTAGGGTGACTCTTCGTCTCCGGGCATGTTGCGATGTTAGTGATTGGGGTGTTGGGAGGGAAACGTAACGAAGATTACGCGTCGCAGTAGACGAAAACAACCTAGCGGACCACCTCCACCGAGCCCGTCGGCAATGACCGTGCTGTGTGGCGATCACGGCTAGGAGGGGCAGTGGCAGCGCTATGCCCGTCGGACTTCGGTGCTGCATGACTCGTTCGTCCTGAGAGGCAGCGATGCTTGCTCGCAAAGCAAGGTCACTCAGGAACGCCCTTATGGGTGCATAGATGACAGGGAGCGGCGAGAGTTTCAGAACACAACCTGCTAGAACCGTTCGCACCCCCGCACCTCTAAGCAGGCTGTCATGCAGTTGAAAGCTAATGCGTCTTGCTTTCTAGATCGCTGCAGCGAGACCTTCCCTCTAAAAGATAATCTTGGAGATGTCATCAGGGCAACAAAGCAATGCATACTGATAGGTACACCTGGCACAATGAAGCGAAGGCGTTGGACAGAAAATGTACAGATAAGAGAGAAAGGAGTTCTGGTATAGCCTCAGCCCAGTGGCCTCTCAATCGCTGATAGGGTGTGGCTAGATGAGCTCATCGTTCTTGCGGGTGGTCTCAATGATGAGGCGGCCGAGCGAGCGGCGCAGGTGCTCGCGCTCTGCGGGATCTGAGGGTGTCACATAGCCGCCAACACTAGGGATGCCCAGATAACCGAGCGCACTCTCGAACTCCTGGGCAAACTTTGCAAAGAGTGCTTTAATCTTGGCGGCTTTGACGTATTCAGTGGTACCGTGACGGACGTCCTCGTCCTCCCAGGCAACATTGCTCGCCCTAGCTCTACACACCCCATCGGAGCGACCGCCGGGAAGGATGGAGGCGAGGACAGAGCGCAAGCGGGCAATCTTATCCTCTAAAGTTGCTCCGCTGTCCTCGACTGCGGCAGACGTTGAAGGACACGAGGTCTCAGATTCGGAGTCGCTGTCAACCTCCGTAGGGCTCACGTCGTGGTAGGTGAGCAGATCATGGAGGTCCGCCTCGATCTGAGTCCAGCCGTGGCAGAGAGCCAGGAAGAAGTCGGGGTCGACAGCCTCACGCATGGCGGCGGGCCAGCTGCCGGGGTCGAGGCGGATGGCGCCGAGCAGTGCCTTCTCACCCTTTGCTTCACGGTCGGCCATATCCAATGCCAAGCCTTCATCGAGAGTGAGGCCGTCGGTGCTAAGGCAGTCGTCCTTGGTGGTCCAAACATCTCCGACGTTCCCGACCAAAAGAGAAGTCGAAACGAGGTCATCATCTCCGACCATGCAGCCGGTAAGTACGCCCCAGACAGCACTAACCTCGCGGCTCAGCACCAGATAGCGCAGCGCGTGGTAGAAAGCCTTGAGATTGATATCGCACTTGTGCTTCTGAAGGAAGTGCACCAGGTGCACATACTTCTGCCAGCCTCGCCAGGTCTCCGGAATGTCGCCTTTCTCCAGCTCGAGGTGGACAGGACGCCTGACCAACTGTAGCCACAGGGCGACGACCTCGCCGCGCTCCAGAGTGTCGTCGGTGAAGCGCAGAGTCCTTCCTCCGGCCGTCGAAGGACTGCGTTCGACCTGCTGTAGAAGCTCTCTGGCACCCATCAGCGGACCTCCCTGACCTAAGTACTCACGGAATGTAGAGCAGGTCATTGTAGGGCACTTCAAAGACGACACCGTCACTGGCGATTATCGTGACCGTGACGGAGGCGTCATGAGTGCTGTTGTGGGAGCTAAGGCAGGCCATCTCGATGGGCTGAGTTGTTCCGGGCGAGACGAGTGACCTGTGTGAGACGGCTGGAAGGACGAAGGAGAGTAGGCGTTGGTGAAGTCTACCGGCACGACGAGCAGTCGGGGCCTCGTCGCACAAGCTATACGGACGACGAGGAGACATGCTCATCGCTGTTCGTCACGGCAATGCAGTGACAATGTAGAGCAGGTCATGCCGGATGCTTATCTCGTGCGAGCGGGCGCATGCACAGACAGCCGATCTAAGACAGGTGGCATGGCACGGCCGAAGCGACTCCAAGCCACTCGGCGTGCAGCTCCGGGGGTGGAGGGGGCGCAGCACAACGTCTACGACCATCGGAGCTTGCGATCGCACTTGCAGATTCGCTGGACTTCGACTCTCTTGAACTCACCCGTTCGCTTCCCTCTGTTTTTGATCTCGATGTTACGGCTGGAGATGCCCCTAACCAGCAGCCGCTGAATACTCCGAGGGATGTACTCCGAGGGCCATATGCCTCCATGGAAAGCAGACCAGACCGAGGCTCCGATAACAGGGAAGACAGCCTCGCATGAATGCACTGGCGTCGTGCACTCATTGACTACTCTAGGTCGTCACCCGGCTTTCTTTGTGTCGATGTCTGTGCGTTGTTGGTGCCTTGTACGTCCGTGCCACAGCGAGCATTTGGCCGCTCAGAAACGACCCCCAGTCCATCGTTGTCGAGCTGATCGAAGCCGGCGATAATCCACCCTGAATCTTGTGATTGCGGATCCGCGGCGATCTCATACCAACCTTTATCACTGGGAGAACTATCAGTACTCACGGAAACCCCATATCCAGCGCTCGGAAGGCGCCTCAAAGGTGGAGGTTGCTATCTGCTGGGGACCACCGCAATTGTTCTCAACCGTGCACGGAATCTGTGCAGGGTCGAACGAAACAGTCTCCCTCAAGCTGGACTTCTGGTCCACTGCAGCCCTGTTGAGGTCGCGTCGCGCTACGCAGAGCTTCTACACCATGCATGCACTAGATGGTGCGTGGTGCGGCACACGCGGCCTATTGATCTACCGAAAATTATACTATGGGCTACAACCCCTAACTTTCTCAAGAACTGTGCACAACGGTGCGGATTAGTAGGGATATTTGGTAGGCGCCCCCGTCTCTGCGAGGGTCCTGTTCTGGCGCCGGAGGATGATGCGCATGATCCAGCCGCAAATTAGGGTGCCAAGCGAGAAAGCGGCCATGGCGACCATTGCTGATTCGTCAGTAGTGTTCTCAGCTCACTGGCAGCCAATATGCTTGACGGCCACTCACCCAGAGTGTATCGCGGCTTGTCGCGCTCGCGGAACAGGTATGGTGTGTAAATGAAGGAAGCGTTTCCGGCCGTCGTGAGCATAGCGATGACGACAGCCTTCTTCTCGGGCGTCTGCGAGCATACCGTACTCGCCCACCCGAGGATGAGTGAGTTCACGCCGTAGGTGCCGAGCGTGAACACCATCATGGCGAAGTAGCGCACGCCAGTATTGAGTGTGGCTGGGGCGATGGCGAAGCCGATGATCGCGACCGTTTTGCTGACGGTGATGTGCCATGTGCGCTCGTTCCACTTGCCAGAAGTGATCGAGATGAGAATCGTAACGAAGCCCGCAACGAGATAAGGCGGGCAGGTGAGCACGAGGGTGATGGTAGTGTTGAAGCCGAGCGTCTTGACGACACTGTCTGTGAGCATGTGGGTAGAAGGGCGCACTCACGAGGGGAAGAAGTTCTTGAAGCCGTTTGCGCTGAGGTGCATGTTGAACATGAGGGCGAAGATCCAGACACGAGGGTCGGAGCAAGCCTGCTTGAGACCCTGCCAAGTGCTTCCGGGCGGGACGCGGTCGACCTCGTCGCGCAGCAGGCGATCGTGGGCGAGCTGACGCTCGTCAGGCGTGAGCCAGCGGGTCGTCAGGGGTGAGTCGGGCAGGAAGGGGTACGCGCAGATGGCCACGAGGCCAGTCACGGAGCCTTGCTGCTTGTCAGCTCAACAAGCCAAGATCACTACTCACGATGATGAAAAGCCACTGCCAGCCAGCATAGCCCCGCATACCGTCCATGTGGAACACGCCAGCAGCGATGAGGCCAGCGAAAGCGGTAGCGAGGACATTGCCAGTGTATAAAATGGCAATGCGGGTAGCGACTTCCGTACGAGTGTAGAAGTTGGAGATGAGGAACAGCGCGCCGGGGTAGTAGGGTGCCTCAGTGCATCCGAGAAGGAAGCGGACGACACAGAGATGGGAGAAGTTCTTCGTGAAAGCCGTGCAGATAGAGAGAGCGGACCAGGTCATCATGACCAGACAGAGGTACATTGAGGGCTTGACGCGAGTGATCAACATGTTCGAGGGGATACCGAAGATGACGTAGCCTGCGAAGAGAATCGACACCGCGGTCTGATATTGAACGTCGGTCATCTTCAAATCCTCGACAAGAGTCGAGACTGAGTGTCAGCGAAGGTCCTTCGCTCCGTCTGGGGGCGAAGCCCGTAGATCATGTCGACACTGCCGTGTGGACTGGTATCCATAAACGGCCTGATGAGCATATCCGGCGCACGACAACATCGACTCTAACGCGGTGTAGTGTGATTTGCTGGCACTCACGTTTTGCCAGGGCGATAGCGTTTCGATCAAGGTAGTTTAGCCAGTACATAGACCACAAGGACGGCTATTGTTCAGCACAAAGCGACAAGGAGCAGCCTCACCATGATGAAAAGGTCCAACTTGCGGACGAGCTTGATCTCTACCGGGTCTGTCTTCTGTGTGAAACCCGAGTAGTCCACTGGGGGGCCCTCGCCCTCGATGTCGACTACCTTGACGTCGTAATCGACATCGTCTTGCTTGCTGGTGGAGTTCTTCTCCTTCGAATGGCCCTGGTATGGGAGAACGCCGGTCATCTTGTCGGTCCAGTGAATGTGCTGCTTGCTGTCCCCTTCGCTGGCACAGGACAGTGCTGGGAGTGTCGTCTGGACTCCAAGTGCTCTTTTCTTATACTGGTCCCACAACCTCGACCTTCCCGAGAGTGGGAACGCACCTAACCGCCGCTCGTAGCCCGTGCTTCAAAATCCGCTTCGGAACGTCGTCTCATCCGAGCGAGTGACTTCCTCGAAGCGGCGAAGCCGCTGGAGCCCCCACTCCTCAGTCGTCACCCAAGACTAACGAAGAACGGCACTGTGCCTGCCGCGATGACCTCTCTGACCGTGCTTGTTGTGGCTTGCTTCACTGATCCCATCCAGCTTGCCCCACCGGCGTCGTATGATCGTATGTCAACGTGTTGCCCACAAAGACTGCGGATAGTCTGTAACAATTGTCATCTGACCGTAAGATCCCCTTGCGAAGCAGTCTTGTCGTGCGGAGCGCTATCTCGAGACCGGCCGTTTCGGCAGCCTAGGTGTAATAGCAGCGGCAATGAGGTCCCCTTCGCAGTCCAAGTCGCCTGCGTCGTATCGTGTGGCACGTCTATGCACACGCGCAACGTGCGTCCCGTACCTGATATCCAATGTCTTGGCGCTACTTGATTTCGAACATCAGCCGTGCCAAGACAAGATCTCCTCAGTATAGCGCGACACGAACCCCCGTGCTCTTCTCAGAGCGCCTTGTTGCCCAAGATGCACACACATTGACAGCCGCTTAGCACGGCCAGGTACGGCTGAGACCCTCATTTGGCTCAGGATAACGCACCCAATGTACATCACACCGCATGCGAGACGGCATCTTGGACAGCCCCGTGGACCCCCATGAACACAGTAGGCGCGTTCCTGGGCCTGATGGTAGCGTCACGGCGCGGCTCAATCATCCCGTGAGAGGATGTACCGCTGCTAACGTGTTGGAACTACGGCCCTGCCGGACCCGTCACTAGCCTTGTCGTGACTCTGGTATTGTGCGCGTCTGAAGACGTGAGGGAAAAGAGTCGTGCTGAACGCCTAGGCTCCTTGTGTTTCCTTTCATCCGGCACGGAGGGCATCGGTCGCGCAGTGCCAAGACGAATGCCCACTCTGCCCTAAACGCCAACGTACCGAAGTTGATCCGAGACCTTAAGTCGGGGCCATGCTTGGAGAGCCCTTGGCATCTACCGAGAGCCTCCGGTCCGGCAAGTAGACATCGTCTTCCGAGCGTCAACGAGTGACCGAGCTCTCAGGCTTCCTGTACCTCCTGACCTTGAGATCTGAGCACGGGGACGAGAGGCGAGACAGTTCGGAGCAGCAGCCACTCACGTGAGCCTCTAAATCATATGAGCAGGTGCTCGGGCGCTCGTTCGGAAGTGCAGAATGCCGCCATGCACTCATATGGGCGCTTGCCGATCGGGGGACCTGGTGGAGATGGCAACACTCCTCGGTTTGCGCTATCCGTCGCTCTTCGTGATCGCTTGCCAGTCATTCGATATTGCTGGAGTCTGCTGCTGCTTCGAACACGAATCGGTGGGGCCTACAGAGCCGCTTACTCGGTTTCATACTTCGCTTCGTAGGCTAGCTCTGTCGAGCTCTGTCCTCCGCGGCTATGGGTATGATCCCCAGGCTCTGACAACCATTGGCTTGTCGTACAGATGAAGCCCTCCCCATCGGATATCCGGCCAGCATACACAGGCTTCCCATCCCGCGAGATGCAGTGCCAAAGAGTAGTGGCCAGACGTCGGCCCTTGCGTTAGCTGGGGCGGACTGTCAATACAGAGAGACTGTTAGCCTCGGTGTTCTGCATGGAGCTTCCTAATGCAGCAAAATCCTTCTCGAGATCGCCATCACCTTAGGCTGTCACTCAGCATGATCGTCTTCGGGTAATCCGAGCATTGGGGGGCCAAGAGTCGGAGCCAGCACAGTTCCAGAGCATTCAGAATCACATCTGTTGTGAGCATACTATGTTAGCACACCGGAGACCCGTAACCGCCGGCGGTCGATCAAGGTTCTAACAAGCGCTTCAGATCACAACGCGCCTAGGCTGTACTGACAGTCGTCTGCACACGCAAGTATACGACCACCCGATAATCACCGATGAGGTCCTCACATATCGGCAGGCGAATGCGGGGAAAGGGTCGTTGTGGACTGGGCACATCATCTATCTCGCAGCTGTGGAAGTCCAGTTGAGAGTGGGTCATTGATTTGTATTTCTGGGCCGCACGGGGAAGACGCTCGGACGGCTGTACCTTCGTCTGTTAGTGTTAGTATCAGTTGGGGAAGCAGTTCAAGACCCCACAGCCGCAGCACGTCCAGAGGAAGGCCGGAAGGCTGTAATCAGTGGAGTCTCGAATATGAGCTCGGTCCGTCTGACCAAAGACGCTTGTCGCGGGCGTGAGAGAGACAGTTGTGGGGCAACGTTCCGACAGTCTTGTGTTGTAGCAGCCGACGGTTTGACTTAGGCACTCAATATGTGCAAGAGCCTCCTCCTTCCCGATCAATGCCGCGACTCTTTAACGCTCCGCATGTGAGTCGGAGAGGAACGAAAGCAGGGGACTGAAAGAAAGAAGGACTGAGCGATGTGTTGGGATCAATAGTGTAGGGAAGGTAGAGGGAAGACAGGTGCGCTCGGAGCTCGGAGAGATGCCGCTCGCTCGGAAGCGCGGAAGCTCGGCATTCAAGGTCGGCGTCGTGTGGCATTGATGCCGCGGCGAGTACGACTATGAGCGGGGCGACATCTTGTCATGGCTCAAGCATGCGGCGATCTAATCGATCGTGCATGAGTCCATCAGCGCACGGCTTTCTCGGCTTGCTGGCCCCGGCCCACTTGCTTATTGCATGCTGGAATCAAGCCGTGGTCTTCGTTGAGACAAGATGTGGGCGCCCGCCGAAGTAGCTTCATCACCGCCAGCTGCAACGCGGGGGCCGGGTAGGGCGAGCACCGACGCTCGAGGATTGGGCATCCGACATTGCACAGGAAGCTATGACCCCGTCTTTGAAGCTAGGGCCTACCGGTTATTCTGGTCGAGGTCTCTTCCGGGTTGGAGAGCCTGGAGCCTGTGGCATGTCATTCCTCGCATGTCAGACATCATGGACATCACACAATGAGGACCTGCGCTACGTGCGGTGCATCCGTTCCTCAAAGGCACGCAAGTTCCACACATTGCCCACCGTAGCCCAGATCACACACGGTGTCCAGAGCAGACAGACAGCGACTTCTACCTCTGGAAGTATACTCGCGTCTCCGTGGGCGTCCATCAGGTGATACTTGATGCCCGCGGTTGTTCGGACATCTCTTCCACAAGCTCTTGCACGCTCTCAGCCCGCCACCGCTGTCCAAGGCTGATAAGTGAAGGGCTCAAGACGAAATCGAAACTCTCACCTCTCCGTGGGGTCTCGGACAGCCTTCTGTTCAACACTGCGACATGCGAAGGAGAACTAACGGATCGACTCGGCTCCGCCAGTGATCTCGGTATCTCTCATTACACGGCCAGAGATGGTCGGCATGGCCGGGTTGAGGCGGTTGCGATGGCCTGGACTTGCTGGCTATCCGGCGATCATGTCCCGGCACCGAACTCCAACCCTGTCTAGCCGGATCAACGCCTAGTGCTGCTATGAGGCACGCCGAGCGTCATGGCGATCACCTCGCAGCATGTCTAGACCACCTGGCCGGATGCGCCGAACGGATCTGCCGGAATGCTCACCGTCACACCAGTGCACCGGATGCGACTGTGCGGATCTGCGGAAGCGGAATTGCCGTGATGGCCGCTGCGCAATGCCCAAGCCCAGGAAGCGGTGTACTTTGGTGTGCGGAGATCCTCCCATTGGCGAAGTACGCACTGCCCCTGTCCTGACGATCAGAGATCTCAGGAGTGAAAACTATCTCAACTTCGTTCCGCCTCCACCTCGTTGCTGTTCGGTTCGTCTGCATATCTGTCTCAGCTCTGCACAGCTTATAGTTGAGAGTTTGGCGTGCAGAAAGCGCAAATTTGGACGACACGAGGATACGTTCAAGACTCGACGACGGCTTCTCGCAGGGAACGAGAGCGGATACTTTCTTGCTTACTGCTAGAGCTCTCGAGCTGTCATTCGCCGGCCGCGAGTAGGGCCCGACCGTGCGCTCCACCGCATTCGTGCGTCATTTGACTGACGTCGCACGACCAATCCCACTCCAGCCTCTACGCTCGGTCGCTTTCCAAGCCACCAACGAAGCAACGATAGCGTCTGACTCATATCATGGCTTTGTGGGCTTGACCTCTCCAAGTCCTTGGGAGACGAATCCGGTGATCTGGACCGGACGAGATCTTGACTACGGGGGATCTTGACTGCGGACAGCTAACAGCTAGACAGATGGTGTCAAGATATCCGAGATATCCACTGCGATGTCCGAAACAGCGCTAGCAAGAGCACTACGGAGAGACAGGCTGACCCGGAGTCAGACTCACTTCCACACCTGTGTACGGATAACATGCCTCGGAAGCTCGGAAGCTCTCTCCGCATGCAAGGCAATGACTCACCTCACCCAGCGCAGCCTGTTACCCCTACGCAGGGCGGCGCCATGCGCCATGGCCCGGACCGCGGCGCGAAGTTGGCGCGAAAGTTGGCGGTCTGGGCTGAAGCTGGGTGTCTTGGTTGGTCCGCCCCGCCTCGTATCGGTGATGGACTGATCGACTGTTCGAGCCACATCCTCGCTGCCCACTTCTACATGCGCCGCACCCTCAGCCAGGCGTCTCCAGATAGGCTGGTACCGTTGAACGGGGCCTCGACTGGCCGCCGATATACCACTTTTGCGGATAAATCGATGTACGATAAGGTCCAGCCCCGCCGCCACGCTTGGACAGCAAGGTCGCACAGACGCACGAATAGATCTGCACTGGCCGCTTCCGCCGGCAAAGGATCCAAGGGAGCCGCACTTCCTGATATGCTGCAGCCAATGGTGGCCAGCGGAGAGCTTCCTCGTGCATGGGAAGGCGTTACGGCTAAAAGCAGGCGAACACTGTCAAAGCGAAAAGGAGAAAACTTCGCTACGCTGCTGCACCGCTGCACTACAGACTGGTTGCACAGATGCATTGTTGCGCACCTCTGATGGGGCAGAGAGCCGGAACATTACCGGATCTTGGCACTTTGGCACCAGGACAGCGGCACGGTGATGTGACACAAACAGATCTGGGAATGCTGCAGCACAGCCTTCGATTGCTTCGATCACCCTCCCCTCAGCCTGTTCCTCAGTTGGGTCTTGTCTCTCTCGCCCTGCGCCCTTCGCGACCAGCTGCAATCCTTGTATACCTGTGTGCCTGCCACAGCGCGCACAGCGGCCTTGTACGCTGGTCCATGTGGATGCATACCTTGCCTCGTCCACTCTATTGTTCAGTGGGACTTTCGCCCACACAACCGGTAGCTACTTCCCAGCCGATTGGGTCAAGGGGTCGTCAGCCAGCCAAGCAGGGGCAGATCTCTATCCGCACAGACCCGTTGCTTTTGAGTTGCCCGCATCCGCGCCCTGCCTCCCTCTGTATCTTTGCACCGTGCACGCCGGTTCTTTGCCACTCTTCCATTATCTCGAGGACCGCGACGACTAGCAAAATGCATCTCTCATCGTGATCTCTTGGCCGGCTCAAACTGACGCCGCTGTATTCACCGTGAGAGAGGGGACACGTGTGACGGCGGCACATGACGGAATTGACCTCCGCCGAGGTCGATTCAGCCCGCGTGTGATCTGATCTGTCATGGCGCCGAGGCGCTCCTGGCTTTCCTCATCAGATCTGGGCTTGCCGCGGGTCACCAAATCTATTTCATCCTCTGCTGAGTCGGCCCATTGGCCGACATGCGCAGGCTGCTAGGCTAGGCTACAAGTTTGCATACTGCTGCGGCTGCGGCTGCGGCCGCGTCCGCATCTGCCTGCATCTGCGACAACATGTCTTTTTGTTGCATGGTTCGAGAGGGCTCTGTAGGCACCTCTCGTGGATATAATGGATATATAAATGATACAACAGCTCGAGATAAAAGGAGAATCGGGGGGAGCGGGGGTGGTAGAGCGTCGTTCACAGCACAAGCGCCAGGTTGTCGTCCCGAACGTCATCATCAAAAGTCCAGTGTCAACCCGTTCCCAGATATTATTATAAGAGGGTGACTAGATCATTCATCCGTCGCTCACTCGCTCGGGCTCACTTCGGCCCGACGCCCGGACCGGCGAGTCCAACACTGGCACCGGCGCCGGCGGCGGCCGCACCTGCCTCCTGGGCGGCTGCCTTTTCCTCGGCCTTCTTCTTCTTGCGCATCATCTTCATGTGGACCAAGCCCTGTGGACGAGGTCAGTGTCGTCAACTTCGATTGGGTGACTGTCGGCTACTTACACAGGCATTGCACAGCGTTCGCGGGCCCAAGGGGCCGCGGCGCCACTCAGGAGTCTCCGTTGCACCGCATCCCCGGCAGTAGGTAGCAGGCTTGTCCTTTTCGTTATTTGTCGTACGAGCGCGCTTGATCGGGACAGGGTCTTGGGGTGGTGGTCGTGTTCGGGGAGGAGGAAGGCCGGAAAGGATGCTGATCGCGTTGCTCGCGCAGTCGAGCACTGAGCGGTACGACTGCCCTTGGGCAATCGGGGCCATGTCCGCGGATCGAATGTAAGGGATGGCATTGCGAATGTGTTTGTAGACGGCCAGTGCCTGTAGGATCGTCAGCGAATCTATTCTTGTGCAAGCGTGCGTGCGATGCACATCACACCCTCGCGTACCGCACCCCCTCCCTTGCCCACCGCTGCTACTCACATCTGCGTACTCTGCAGGCCCGATTGCTGGCTTGTCGTGCTGTGCGGCCGTGCTCTCTTGCTTGACGAGCTCCGAGGCTGTCGTCGACGGCACAGGGAGGAATTCAGGAAACGCCGTCCCCAACCCTCCCCCAAAGGTGGGCGGCGCAGCAGCAAAGGCCTCTGCACTCGGCGTTGCTGTCATTAACGGCAGCAAGTACTGCGTTTGAGGGATGTGGGACTGCATCCTGGCTATGGGCGAGCCCAAGGATGTCTCCCTAGGCGACTTTGGTGCACCTTGGACCTTATTGATGAGTGGATCCTCGTTCCAGCTTCTAGGTTTTGGTGCCCAGGGTGCAGGCACTAAACCGCTCGAAATAGAGGACGTCGACGGCTGACCTTGGTTTGTATACGGGTTTAGATCGAAGCCTGCTGGAGGGATGAGGTAGGATGGTCGAGGATCTATGTTTGCGATCTTGTGCGTCGCGGCGAGCGGCGACGGCTGGGGAGTTGCGAGAGCGCGGCGGGACGACGACGACGACGGCGAAGGAGCTATTCCAGGGAAGTAGGACTGAGATTCGGGCTTGAAGTTGCCGGCGGCGGCGGAGCCGTTTTCGGTGAGATACGACGGCGATGGCTGCGTCCACGACGGGGACGGTGTTGGGTAAGGATGCGACGGAAGAACAGTAGTAGTGTTGTCACCTGATGCGGCCAGCAGAGAGGGAGGATTCTTGGATTGCGGTTGGGTTAGCGTCATTTGGCGACGCCGACGGCTGTGAGCCGAGAGGTGGGAAGAGTTCGCAGGCAAGCGTCACCGCTGCACAGGCGTCAACGCTGCTGAGGCATTCAATGGAGAGCGAGTGAGCAAAGCGACGAAAGGTTGGACAAGAGAAGAACGGTGGGCAGCGCGATGGAGGAAAGGTGAGTAGCGAAGGGGTCGAGGGGTCGATGGGTCGAGTAGTTCGGTTGGCGGATTTGAGGTAGGGATGAGGCAAGCGGAGTAGTAGGGATGCAGGGTGGGAGATGGATGGGAGGTGCAGGATGAAGTAGTAGGCCACTGCTCCTGCCCCGCCGGGAGCCAGAGCTAGGATAGGAGTGAGTCTAGGAGCCAGGAGCTGCTGCCGCCGTCGTTACGATAATCCCAGGTAGGCCAGGCTAATCTAAAACCGGTCGGGCAATTATTACACACTCACCTTATGAGCTCTGTAATCAAGCCACTTAGGGTCGCATGGCAAATTTGTATTGTAATGCACCGAGCTAACGCAGAGCAGAGAGAGGTCTAGGCAGCGAGCGGTCTGGGTCTCAACAGGGCGTAGGGCGCCGGGCGTTGGGCGCAGGCGCCGGTCTTACATCAACCCGGGCGGGCTCCAGGTCCCAGGCTGTAGTTGGTGCTGCAGCTCAGTAGAAGCGAGCCGCCGCTGCACGACCACCACGTCCCAGAGGCGACAATACTCAGCCCAGCCCAGCCTGTGCTCAGTGGATCAGTGGATCAGTGGCGACGGACCCACCCACCACCGCCCCCTCGCCGCCGACGTACGCCGCCGTGTGTCATTGCTTGCCATGCGCCGTTACGTAACCACCTTGTTCGCCTCCACCTTCGTCAACCTCACCTCTGGTCACGCGCGTCATCGTGGGCCCGATCTGGCCGCTCACGCCTGCGCTTGCTTCGCGGTATAGCGGTATCTAGGCCACCCGGATGTTCACCGACGCTGACTACTCTGTCTCTCATCTATCCCGCCCAACCCATCAGTACCACCAGTACACCATGGAGGAGGACGGCTTCCACTCCATATCCTGGGACGACGCACCCCCTCGCACGTCCACTGGCTTCGCCGACATGTCTGCAGTGGGCGCCGCTGATGATGACGACGACGATGGATTCGACAAGATCTCGGCAACTTCACCCTTGCATGAAGAAGCTCCAGAGTCCTCCACTTCAACCTCGCGTCCGCCTCAACCTCTATCACGGGGAGCCGCTCCAGAGTTGGACATTGACGACTTGTGGGGCGGGAAGTGGATGTCGGTTCAGGTCTCGGACCCTGTGAAGGAGCATGAAGGTAGCAAGGACATGTACGTGTCGTACGCGGTGAAGACCAAGGTGAGTACGAGGTGTACGCAGTGCGTTACCGTACGCCTTACTCACAGCAGACGAACCTGCCGACATTCGAGAAACCGACAGCCAGCGTGCGCCGCCGTTTCCAGGACTTTGTCTTCCTCCGTGACCACCTCGCCAAGAGCTTCCCGGCATGTGTGATTCCGCCCATTCCGGACAAGCATCGGTTAGGTGAGCTGGATCGTGGCTAGTCTTGAGCTAACACGGCAGAGTACATCAAGGGTGATCGCTTCTCGTCAGAGTTTGTGGAGAAGCGTCGGCTGGACCTGCAGCGTTTCGTCGATCGGCTGGCCAAGCACCCCATCTTGCGTCGAAGCAAGCTCGCCTGCGACTTCCTGTCCAGTGAGAACTGGTCTGTTGCCAAGCACAAGCACCTCGCAAACCCTCCGCCTGACTCACATACGTCTCTCATGGACTCTCTGAGTGACACACTGGTCAATGTGTTCACACGAGTGCGCAAGCCCGACCCTCGTTTCGTTGACATGACGGACAACTTGGAGCGCTTCGAGGACGGCATGGGGCAGATCGAGCGCCTGGTCACGCGCAACAAGAACCGCGGCGACGGTGGGTGTTACGAGACTGTTTCACGCTGATGCCAGATCTCGCCGCAGACTACCAGGACATGGCCGCAGCGTATCAGGGGCTCGGCTATCTGGAGAGCGGAATCACGGAGCCGTTAAACCGCTTCGCGGAGAAGATGCTTGACTTCTCGACGCTGCTGAAGCACCAGAACCAGGCGGCACTGGAGCCGTTCCTGCAGCAGACGCACTCGCTTCTGGCGTACTCGGCTGCACACCGGGCAACGATCAAGCTCCGAGACCAAAAGCAACTCGACTTTGAGGAGCTTGGCGCCTATCTGTCAGCTGTTGTCAGCGAGCGCGATCGTCTCGCGGCGCTCAACTCCGGCCACGCGGGAGGTCCCGTAGGTCTCGGCACTTACCTCCGAGACCAGGTCGACAAACTGCGAGGCACCGATGACATTCACACCCGTCGCGAGCGGATGCGCAAGCTCGACGGCAAGATCCATGAGGTAGGTGTCTAGTCGGACGCTCCCGGAGGGCGTAGCTAGGTTCTCTCCTGATGTAATAGCTAACCATCAGCTGCAAGAGGCCGTCACGGCAGCAAACGACACCTCAAATAGGTTCTCAGACGAGGTTCTAAAGGAGCACGAGATCTTTGAGCTCTCCAAACAGCAAGAGATGAAGGAGCTGCTCAAGCGGTACGCGGACGGGCAGGTGGAGATGCTGCAACGTGCAATGGACGACTGGGATAGAGTGAGTGGACTTTTGGGGAGAGCCAACTTCCGAGAGCTCTGATTGTGCGTGCGAGCTAATAACAGATCATCCCGCTGCTGCAGCGAATCCGTGTCGAGGTCTAAACGGTTGTACAGAACGATGTATATTAGGCACAGTCAAGTCATCGGATCCCGAACCGTGCAACTAGAAGTCACAGCCAACATTTGGCTCATTAGGCTACTGACAGCAGATGTTCTCATTTTCAGAAGCTCGGCTTCCGATCCAGTAGCCTGTGGTCTCCAGAGAGGGACATTGCCGACTCTGCGTTTATGAAGCCCGAAGCGCGGTGTGGGGTCGGAACTGTTGACCGCCAGCTGAACCCGTCGTTCAACGAGCGCGTACGGACATTGTTGCCTACCCAAACAAAACGGCTTACGGACCACTTGAACACTTCCACCCCGCGATCAACAGACTCAGTCTTGCGCACCACCCATCGGCTGACGGACGGACTGTAAGGAGTCTTGTAGTACCGCACTCGTCGCGCGGATTGACTGCAGATCGCCCTGAACTTGATAAGATACGAGACTGGACGACTTCAAGCCTCGAGATTCTTCTTCGACAGCTAGCTGTGCAGAAGCTGCTAGTTGGCTGGATGACTTCTGCACTGATGTAATCCGATGAGGGTGAGATATGGTTTGTAGAAGTGAATGGGGAGATGGAGAGTCCCGTCTCACTATGAGCACTCATCCTGTTCTAACCCGGTGACTCCAGCTCACGCCTCGCTAATGAAGTCCAGGTGAGAGTCTAGCCCAGTCGAACGCCCATCCATCCCTTGAAGGAACGATCTAGGAAAGCATCGAAGCCATCGCATCCTTAACTGCAGGCCGCGCTCGTTTGAGCCGCATACCGCACCCTTTACTCGCCGAAGCCGAGCCCCTGGCCGATACCTCGCCGGTCCTCAGCGCGCAGCGCACAGACACCTCACTCGGCAGCGCCACGACGCCACCCCCCATTGCTCCGTTAGCTTCCGGAGCCGGGTCGATCCGCTATCCTGGTCCAAGCGTCCTCGGGACGATCGTTCGGAGACGATCAGACGTATGTTCGGGATCGGACGTCCTTTCGTCGGACTCGATGTCGGACGTTTCATCTTAGCCCGAAGCTGGCCGCTTCGCCCTGCCGCGCCTGCGGGCTTGCTTACGCCCTCTGACAGCCTGAGTCTCGGCCTGCTCACCCAGGTCAGGAAGTAAGATCCCTCGAGGGTTTGTGTGATACCCACCTCCAGGTGTGCCCTTGCGACTAGCCTACGCCACAATCCATGACTGTCCACTCCTGATGAGTTCCTGCCCACCTCCTGTGGCTTTGGCATGCAGACTTGCCCGATACTGGGTCACCGCAGGGCTGTGACGCCTCGTGCCGATGCTGGTAAAGCTGCGTACTGACTCGACAATGACAATAACAAGTCTAACTCGACGGTGGTCCGTGCGCGTTGCCCACTTGCCCGACTCCGACTTTGACGCCCGAGCTTGGACTTCCATGCATTTGCGAGCATGGCTTTCGGCTTACAGGCTTGTCCGACAATCAACAGGCTTCGGGCTCCGAAGAAGGGAGCTGGACGAAGGATGGCAGATTGGGTTTGTGTGTTGGGTGGCAACAGCGCGGGATCAAGGACTTAGCCAAACAAACAACAACAACAATGGCCGCTTAAGCCACCCTCACTTTCTCTGTCTACATGCATGGATGCATAAATGCCTTAGCTGCCCATGCATGCATCATATGCATCACCCATGCACTCAAGTAGCAAGAAGGTAGCCCCCGGCCAGCGGGGGCTCCCTCTCTATTAGGATTACTATTAATTCTATGGCTCTATGGTTCTATGGTGGGGGTATCTTATTATTCTCGTACTATCCTATTCTCGACCCGGCCTCTTATTATTTTCTTCCGTAATCTTATTTTTTTGGTTCCTTTTCTCTTTTTTTACTCCTGCTCCTCCTCCTCGGCCTCCTCGTCCTCCTCAGGGGGTGTGATCACGATGTGGGGCGGGATCAGATAGATGATCCGGGGGAACTGCCTCGGGGCCGGAGGCGCCGGCTTCGGCCGACGCCCAGGGACCCACGAGGGCAGGCGGAAGTATTTGTTAAGGGACATACTGTTAGAACTTAAAGTTTAAAGTTTGGAAGCGGTGGCGAAGATTCGAACGGCGGTTGGAAACTGTGGAACCTGGTCAGCGCAAAACTTAAAGTTCAAGGTACTTACATATTAGACTATGTACCCTTGGGGCGAAAGCTTAATCGGGTCCTGGAACAAAAAGGCCCGGCGCAAAGTTTCGGAACATTCCCGGAAGAACCGTTATGTCGCATGTGCGTGTTCGAACTTGTGCCAGCTGAACTGGTCAGGAAACTGCCAGAACCGAAGGATCGCATTCAAGGTCCGCAAAAACCTCAAGCGTTACTAGGCTGGAGTGGCCGGCGCTACATAAGCTGCATTGCGCGCCTCCGCTTGTGCGGTGGGGGTGAAGGGTGATCTTGGGGTGTGTCTGCTGCCCTCACCATGCATGCATTTGAAAGCGAGACACATTGGGCAGCTGTGCCCGATGGTGAGCTATGCTCTGAGCCAGCTGGCAGTCACTTTGAAGGCTTGTATGCATCCGCAAGTCGCGTCGAGAAAATCTTATGTGTTATAAATAATCTCAGCCATGTGGCGTCGGAAGTCGGAGTAGCAGCAACCACTACCGACTCCATCTCTATCACGGCTCAGCTTTACATCACAGAGACTACCTGCTATCCCTCGGACGTCACTGGACCTGTGTACGAGCCTGCCTCTATGGCGACAACCACTGCAGTCAGCCGTACAGACAACAGCGTAAGTAACCCTCTGTCACGAGTCCGCAAGAAGGGGTGCTACCCGCAACGGTCACTTCATCCCTGCGATGTCTCCGTACCCCTGGTCCTCTCAGCATAGTCCTGGTTCTATCGGCAAGAGATCTGACAACGGCATGTATGTCTCGGCAGAGCAGGGTAGCATTGGAATCAGCACCACATGTCCACATTGCAGGGTGTCAAGACAAGAATGTCGGCATGTCAACGCGTCACTGCGCCGCTCCGCCGCAAACAATCAGCAATTACAACGGCACAACAATCTCGAGGCAGCGCAGGTATATCACATGCACAAGCAAGGCCCTCTGCATGTGTTAAAGGGCGCAGCGCGTATCGGTACCACCACCGCGTCAGCACAGCGCGCAGCGCGTCACTGTGTCGCCGCGCGTGCGGCGCGCGCGGTGCCACATTGCCCTGACCCGTGTGCCGACACGGTGTCGGACTCAGGCCAGTCTGTATGCACACCTGATACCGGGGAGCTTTCAGGATATAGACAAATGTAAACACGGCATCGCCGTCGGCGCCGTTGGAGCGCACACACAAAGACTCGCGAAACTTGTCGCACCGAAAATCTGCTGCTGCGTGCCAGCATCATCGGCCGGACATGAACACTTGACGTCACTGGAATCAACTCGCACCAAAGGGCCGGCGTCGTGATCGAACGGGTGCGGCGTGGCTGGCAGTTAGCTGCTGGCTGCGGCGGCGAGCGGCTTTGGCTGGCGGATCTGGGACCGCAGAGCCGCAGCGGGCCGCAGAGGTGCGGCGTTGAGATGTACGTCCGCAAGCGCCCTAAACGTAGTCAAGTCGGAATAAGCTTTTTCGTGGCGGCGCCGCATCCACACTGCTGGGACTGTGAGCCAAACAACTTCGGAGGTGAAAGTGCTATGTACAGTAGCATACGTAGAGGGAGCACGCAGATGGATGTGAAGGGCAAGACGCAGTGCACAACGTAAGCGGCGCTGATCACTCGGCCGCAATATACCATCAGACACGTCGTAAGAAGGATGTCAGACGTAGCGTTTTGTGGCACAGATGAGTGTTCTGATCGGATTAGCCAGGTGTCCGAACCTGCTCTGAGACCCTTGTCTCCAGATGGAAACCTTCCAGCGACCCCGGCACAATGCCTTATCGCAGCTCCGGTGCATGTCGCAGCAGGATTCTGTCCCGCAAAGTTCGGAGGTTGCAGTTCCGAGGTTTTAAACAGGATTCGGAGCAGAGTTGCCGGACGGGTATGATTCGGAGCCCGGCGGTGCGGACCTTGTCTGACTTCGGCGGCCGGCAGACAAGCGCGTGTCGAAGTACCGCTGCGGCGCCGAGTCGGCTCCAGGGTGCAGTATTCAGACAGTGCGTCGGCGTCGTCAAAACCACGCGGAGCTCAGGACACTCGGCGCCGAGTCAATGTGAGCCAGACATTGACCTACCCTGCTAAGTGCCACTGACACAAGACTTGGCATCGACCACGTTGTTTACTAGTGTCTGCGCCGGCCCCGATACAGTAAACACAGGGAAGTCAAGTCCGAATGCATCAACACAGCTACGTGCCTCACCCTAACTGCTCCTCGGCGCAGACTGCGGCGTCGCAGTGCACTGCGCATGTCCAGACCACATCACCCCCGAAGCCAGGGATCGATCAGTAAACAAACAGGGAGTGTGTCCACGAAAACAATGACGACACAGCGCTACCACTCTGGTTGTCCACGCCGCAATGTGTTTGGTTCTTCGCCATCTCCAGCATCGGCGTCACTTATCCTGACCCTCATCTCGAGTCCCCCCGAGGTCATGGATCATGGAACACCAGCAGTGAACCAGACACATGGGACAAAGGTCACTGGAAACGACAAGGCACGACGTCATAGTCTCGACTGGTCTGGACCCAGGTAGTCGGAACCTACACGGAGGCATTTTGGCACTGCCTTTTGGCTAGCACCGCGCTTGTCACGTGGCGCGGAGATTGCCTTACTACCCGTTCGTCGATAGCATCGTTACCACCCTCACTAACCGCTATGCTACCACCAGCCCTGCACCCGCGTACACAAGCAATGGTGCCTCGCAGGTCCTCTCGGCATGGCACTACATTTCCAACTCATCACCCTACTGATTCCCAGCACTAGCTTCTGCTTCTATGCACTCTAACTGCGTCCATGCTGCCATACATGTGAGGTGATTCCCAGAACGACCCTTCTGTGCAACGAGAGATTCCCAGCGATCCCTACTGACTTGATTCCCATGTTGAAAGCAACGGGCGCCGTGAGTGCGCTCGGTGGCAGTCGCAGTGGGCAGTGCAACTGCCCGCTGCCCGCACACGTTCCCCAAACTCAGACGAGCATCCGATCAACCTGCACATGTGGGCAAGGCAAGATTCCTGGATTCCTTCGGGTGCCAAGTTGGCATACCTGATTCCCCATAGCCTACCAGACTACCATAGTCGTACATACTCTCCCATGCCACCTTCCCCAGCCTTGGTGCAAGCTCTCCCATGCCTCCTAAATCCTATCGCCCATGCCAGACATGGGCATCGGTCAGCAACACGGTCTCATGCCCGCCCTCCCGCTTCGCTTGATTTCACCGAGCCGCGCAATCCTCGCTATCTTGCTATCTACGCACTACCTGCTCGTACTCCCTGTAACTCGTTCCAATGATGCCATTGATGCTAGATTGCAAGCGAAGTCGATGCAAATCCCCAACTTTATCCGCACCTCCCTGCCCATCTCTTGCTGCCCACATCTCGTGGCGCACGCAGGCAGGCAGACCTGTGCCTCATCTCGTCTCGCGGACATCTCTCGCCTCCTCTTCGCTTCCCCTCGCCATATCGCCATATCAGGATGCAACCCAAGTCAGTTGATCATCTCGCGGAACGCATCTGCAGCAGTAAAGTTGGTGGTTCAGAAGGCGCATACGCACCCTTGGATGATGAAATGCCATGATGTGTGGGAACTACCAAAGTGCTATGGACGTGCTATGGACGCTGATCCCCTGCGGGGTCCCCCTGTAGGGGTTTTTACAATGCTGGATGTAACTGACTACGAAACTAGAGTGATGTATTTTTGTGTGTTGCTGGATGATGCAGGCTTAAGCGAGCACCTGCTGGGGACGGAGACGGCCGCGGTCCTCGTAGCTGAGGCCGAGCGCGATGTCCTCACGGCTCCGGCGGCCGGCACGGCTGCGGCTGCGGCTGTGGCTGGCGCGCGTGCGCGAGCGAGAATTCCGGTCGAGGCGGCTAGGGGCAACCTCGCGCTCCTCGTGGTGCATGAGCTTGCCGTGGCCAGGAGCGCGGTCGGCACGGACAATGCGCTCGCGGCTGCGGCCACGCTGTTCCCGGGTGGAGGGAAGGGTCATGTTGGGCATGGCCGAGGTGACAGGAGGCAGAGGCGAGTGGGTGAGCGCCGTCGCGACGCCGGACAGCTCGAGCGCCGGGCGAGGGTGGATACCGCCCATCGAAGCACGGGGAGACGGCGGGTGCGGGTCAGAGCGACTTCGCGAGAGCAGCGAGCTGCCGAGAACGTGCGTGATACTCCGCTCTTCTGGCAGAGCGGGGCAGAGGATATTCGGCGTGCGGGTGCCATGATTCCGGCTGCTGTCGGAGCAGACGCGCGAGGCTGATGATCGCATCTCGTCGGCGGGGTTGCTGGGGCCAAGCGAAAGGCAGCTGATCGCCTCAGCAGCGTCAGAGCGATCCCGGCTGCGCGCCCGGTGGCCGATCGGTCGTCCGCATCCGCAGCGGGGGAGCAGGGCGAGAGGACTCGTCACGCTGTTCGTGACACTCGACTTGCGGCCAAAGCGCAGAGTCTCCACAGACGTTCCGGCGGGCGCAGTCTGCCCCCCGCCCAGAGGGACAGTCATCATCACCGGTGTTCGCGATGAGCTCGGGATCTTCACGGGCATCGTCGAGAGCGATCCAAAGGGTCCCTGCGTCGGGTAGGCCGGGGGAGGGAGGTTGAAGAGCTCCTTGTTGGGCGATCCGCCCTCGACGGGATTTGTGGCGGGCGACTGGATGGGCGACTCAGAGATCGACGAAGAGCTGCTGGATCCTCCACGGCGGCGAGGCGAAAAGATGGGGGAAGGGGCGATCTGGTGAACAGGGCGAACACGGGGGGACAATGACGACGGAAGCTGGGCCGTGAGGTGAACACCGTGAGCCGGCTTGATCGCGGGAGAGGGGGTTCCATTGTCCTGCTGCTTGCATTCCGTCGAGCAGTACAGCCCCTTGCAGGGTTGCTGGCAGATGAAGCAACGCTCAAAGTCTTCCTCAAACATGGTGACTGTTGTCGTAGATCTGCGAGTGATGTCAGCGCGGGGCTCGTGATTCCAAGTCTAGCTCGTACGTACCGACTTGAGCAGGTAAACGCGGCGAACCGTGGTGGAGACTACGAGTGCCCACGAAGAACGTCGGTTGTATCCGATGAAACGGTTGGTGGCAGGGGGGCCGAGGCTACCGTAAAGCGGTTATGGTGAAAGCGAGTTGTTGTGGAGGGAGAGAGAGATGAAGTAGTGATGAGAGGCAAGCCAAGGTGTTGATAAACGATGGGTTGCGAGATTGAGAGTGACAGAAGTTGAGTCAACGACGTCGAAGTGAGGAATCAAGCAGTCGGCCGAAAACGAGGTATTGATAAGATTGATTCGAGGCGGCAACTAGGCTGGGTGAGGTGTTTCGGGGTATGGGTGGTGATGTGTGGTCTGAAGTGACGATGTGGTTGCGATGCAGACAACTTTCGTTGTGCGGTGGTGCTGTTGTTGTGGTGGTGGTCTCAAGAGACGGGGCAAGAGAGAGATGCGGTGGTTAAGAATCAACGAGGAGGAGAAAAAAAGAGCGTGTAGCTGGGACCGTGATATTTGGGTGAGCGAGGGATGCAGGCAGGCAGGCAGTGCAGGCTGGTAGTGCAGTGCTGGCTGGGAGGCGGTGGATGTGCGTGCTTGCAAAGTCTTCGTGTGTCGATTTCGATTTCGAGTTGGACGTTGGTTTGGTGGGGGAAGGGAAGGAGGGGGAAGGCAGCGAGCGAGCGAGCGCTGATGCAGGGTTGGGGCAAGGGGGACGGCCTGAGGGCTGAGGGGCCTGGAGGATTGGGGACTGGAGGGAGGCACGGTCTAATCAGGCCAGCGCGGCGGGGCAGGGGGGCACGG